>JBAKBP010004207.1:0-102500 GCA_037953745.1 Lithodes maja
ATAGGAGCGCCATCCATAAATTACATATACTGTATAAAACTCATTGTGAAGTCACTTCCTTGATTGTTAATGTTATTGGTTTAAAACAAACATAAATATGAAAATATATAAAAATAAATAAATATATATATAAACATATATATACCTATATATATATATATATATATATATATATATATATATATATATATTATTATGGTCTTGGAGGCGCTGTCTAGAGTTTTTAGAGGCGGACTCCCGTTGGAACTGTTTTATGCAGACGATTTAGTCCTAATAGCTGACAGGATGCTGAGGCCAAATTCAGAGAGTGGAGAGAGGCCATGGCGAGCAAGGGTTTAAGAGTTAATATTAACAAAACCAAGGTTATGCATTGTAGTTTGAGACGAGGCAATGTGGAAAGAGCGGTGCATACCCATGTGCAGTGTGTGGAAAGGGAGTGGGCGTTAACTCAATTCAATGTAGCATCTGTCGATGTTGGGTACACCATGGGAGTAAGTGCTGTAGTAGAATGAAGGGGCCCCTGCCGAAGGATAAGTCAGAAATAGAGAAATTTGAGTGCATAGTGTGCAAAGGCGAGCTTGTGTTAAGTGATGATCCTGTGGCTGTGAATTTTGGAAATGAGTCTTTGGAGCTGGTGAACAAGTTTTGTTACCTAGGAGATACCATTTCTGCCGGTGGTAGGGCCGAGGCTGCCACTGTTGCTAGAATTAGGTGTGGCTGGGGGAAGTTCAGAGAATTTATGCCAATTCTGACCATGAAAAGAATGCCTCTCCCCCTGAAGGGAAAGGTGTATGCCTCATGTGTTAGAAGTGCAATGACGTATGCCTCAGAAACATGGGCCGTTAAAGTAGAGGATGTCAACAGAATGGAGCGTAATGAGATGAGAATGGTGAGATGGATGTGTGGGGCCAGGCTACAGGATAGAATAACAAATGTTGAGCTGAGGAGACGTTTAGGTATAAAGAGTATTAGCGAGGTGATGCGTACAAGTAGACTGGGATGGTATGGACATGTGGAGAGAATGGATGAACAAAATTGGGTGAAAAAATGCAGGTCTGATTGTGGAGGGAGCTGCACCAAGGGGTGGACCGAGGAAGACCTGGGATCGGACTATACGCGCCGATCTCAAATCCAAGAACTTGACAAGTGAAGCAGCCCTTAACAGGGTTGCCTGGAACGCCGCCATTAGGACAAGAGACTGAAACTGCACTTATGTGTGGAACACTGTCTTAAAATTTTATGTATATATATATATATATGTTAGTATAGCCAGGTAATAGATTCTCTTTTAAACAGACGAGGTTAAAGGTAACTGCAGTTTCAGCATTCAGTATTTTATTGTTACAGCTTTCTATATTTCTAACAATTTTCCTCTGGGGTTCAGAGATGAGGTACAACAGGTTAGCAAAATTCATGGTGGATCCAACGTTTCACAAGTAAACATCTTGCATCTTCAGGGAATGGGCAGGTAATGATTAGAATAAGGACAAAGCAACATATTTATACAAAATTCGAGGATCAAGAATAGGTAGGTGGGCGGAGCTACTGGGTGTGGGGTGGCTGTTCATTGGTGGAAGGCAGTCTATTCGCGAGACGGGCACTAAATCTTATCGGTGGTTGGTTGTTGGCTGTGGGTGGCTGTGATTGGTTGGTGTTGTCAGTAGTGTGCTGATCGCGGAAAGGTACGGGATGGGGGCACAGGGCGAGAGGAACGAGGGCAGTATGCCTGTAGCGTTTGCCTGAAGGAAGAATTTGAAGGTCTTGTGTTTGGTTGTTGATGCTGGGGTTGAGCGTTTGGATATATAGAGCTTCTAAAATAGCTAGTCTTCTGGGGTCTGATTCTTTGTCCAGTATGGTAGTTTGTTTGTCTAGGTCGGCGCGAGTTAGGGCAAGATGGTGGGGGGCTTGATAGTGATCTTTTATAGCGCCAGATTGAAGGTGGAGGGTTAGTCGACGGGAAAGGCGAGTCTGTGTCATTCCAACATAGGATAGGGGTCCACAGTCCCCAGAGGTGCAAATATGCTGGTATATCACATGATCGTCTTTCGGTTGGTTGGTGGAAATGGGGCGGTTACGGAGGACAAGGTTGGAGGTCTTAGGAGATTTGTAGTAAATAATGAGTTTTATTTTATTGTCAGGGTTGGTGGGGAGGACGTTTTTGTGAATTATTTCTTTCATAATGGATTCGTCTGTTGTGTGGTCGGAAGATATGTAGTTTCTGTAGAAAAATGTAATGTCATTGGCCGGGTTGGTGCTAGGGGGGTCTTGTTTGTACCATTTTTCTAGGTGGTGGTTGATGGCATTGGTGACGTCAGTGTTGGAATACCCATTGTTGACTAGGACCTGGGTGAGCCTTTCCAATTCATTGTGTGTGTCATTCCAGGTGGTGCAATGGGTGAGGGCTCTCCTGACATAGGCGGCGATGGTGGACTGATGGTATCGTTTAGGGCATTCACTTTCCCCATTAAGACATGGCCATTGTTAGTAGGTTTGGTGTACACTGTAGTTTTGAAGCCGTGGTCGTGGAGGGAGACAAGGAGGTCGAGGAAGGGTAGATGACCATCGGTGGTTTCTTCGTATGTGAAGTTGAGTCCGGAGGCGGCCATGAAGCGCTGCTGGAGGTCCCTGAGTTCGTCCAGGTCCTTCACCCGCACGAAGATATCATCGATGTACCTGCAGTAGACAGTGGGCCGGTGGGCAGCCAGGAGTTCCTCTTCGATAGTTCCCATGAAGAAATTGGCGAACAGGACCCCCAGGGGGCTTCCCATCGCTACACCGTCGATTTGCTGGTACATATTCCCGCGGGGGCAGAGGAAAGGGGACTCCTTGGTACATGGTTCCAAGAGCGTCTTCAGGGCCTTCTCCGGGATGTCCAGTGGGGGCGTATTAGGGCAGTGGTAAACTCGACGTAGGATAAAATCTATTGTCTTGTCAACGGGCACGTTGGTAAACAAACTCTCTACGTCGAGGGAGGCGATGATGTGGTCGTTAGCAGGGGGGGCATCTCGTAGAATTTCTAGGAAGTCATAAGCAGAGTTGAGGTTGTATTGCCGAGGAACAAAAGGGGTGAGGAGTTTGTTCAGGGCCTTGGCGGTCTGGTAGGTAGCAGTAGGGATCTGTGATATGATGGGGCGGAGGGGGTTCCCGGGTTTGTGGGTTTTTATAGTACCGTAAGCATAACCTGGGGTGAATTCGCCGATGAGTTTCTTCAGGTGTACGCCATCGGCTTTGGCGTTGATAGCAGTGATGGTGGTGTTGGCTTTCCTTTTTATTTCGTCAGTAGGATTGCGAGTGATCCTTTTGAATTTGTTTTTATCACTAAGAATGTCGTCCATTTTCCGTAGGTATTCTTCTTTTCCGTGTATCACAAGGCAGGAGGCCTTATCAGCTCGTCGGATGATGATGTTGGGGTTCTCTTTAAGTTGTTTAGCGGCTTTGAAGTGGTGTTTGTTGAGGAGCTTGCTTTGGTGGGATCCCCTGGTTTTGGCGGCTTCTGCTAGTAGGGTGGGTTGTAGGGCTGGGGTGGTGATGATCTTGCCGTCTTTCTGGGATCGTAGGATGTCATCCAGTAGGACTTCAATTTCAAGGCGTTTTCGGTGGGGTCCCGGCTTGGAAATGTAGTGGCAATTTAAGCCTTGTCCTCCGTAACCGCCCCATTTCCACCAACCAACCGAAAGACGATCATGTGATATACCAGCATATTTGCACCTCTGGGGACTGTGGACCCCTATCCTATGTTGGAATGACACAGACTCGCCTTTCCCGTCGACTAACCCTCCACCTTCAATCTGGCGCTATAAAAGATCACTATCAAGCCCCCCACCATCTTGCCCTAACTCGCGCCGACCTAGACAAACAAACTACCATACTCGACAAAGAATCAGACCCCAGAAGACTAGCTATTTTAGAAGCTCTATATATCCAAACGCTCAACCCCAGCATCAACAACCAAACACAAGACCTTCAAATTCTTCCTTCAGGCAAACGCTACAGGCATACTGCCCTCGTTCCTCTCGCCCTGTGCCCCCCTCCCGTACCTTTCCGCGATCAGCACACTACTGACAACACCAACCAATCACAGCCACCCACAGCCAACAACCAACCACCGATAAGATTTAGTGCCCGTCTCGCGAATAGACTGCCTTCCACCAATGAACAGCCACCCCACACCCAGTAGCTCCGCCCACCTACCTATTCTTGATCCTCGAATTTTGTATAAATATGTTGCTTTGTCCTTATTCTAATCATTACCTGCCCATTCCCTGAAGATGCAAGATGTTTACTTGTGAAACGTTGGATCCACCATGAATTTTGCTAACCTGTTGTACCTCATCTCTGAACCCCAGAGGAAAATTGTTAGAAATATAGAAAGCTGTAACAATAAAATACTGAATGCTGAAACTGCAGTTACCTTTAACCTCGTCTGTTTAAAAGAGAATATATATATATATATATATATATATATATATATATATATATATATATATACAGGGTGTATTGAA
The DNA here is from genome assembly GCA_037953745.1 of Lithodes maja. Lineage (NCBI taxonomy): Eukaryota > Metazoa > Arthropoda > Malacostraca > Decapoda > Lithodidae > Lithodes > Lithodes maja. The sequence goes on from JBAKBP010004207.1 coordinate 4,503, forward strand.
ACAACTGTTACAGAATATGACGAACACATTGTAAAATGGAAAATATTGTTGTATCACATTTTTCCCATACATCTGTTATTTTAGAGATAAATGCCTTTTTAGAAATGTAGCACAACGGGGTTACAAGTAAAGCACTAAATTACTAATACATGATAAACCTATTTATTATCGACTTAGCTAAAGGGAAAGCATGGGTTTACCTATTCACACAATAGTAATTACGAAATAAAAGTATCTTAGAATGTGGTGATGATATGTGGTTAGCAGAAAAATACTAATTATTAGCAACATATTTGCGTAAACAAAATATGTATCATTTGTAACTCTGGTCATGGGGCATAATGCTGATCCCCAAGTCTGGGTCGGGTATCCGAACAAAGCAGAAGGTAATTCAATCGTTTATGAAGCGTAGTTCTATTGGGGGCTGATCGTTCTCGCGCAATTGTTACGTATTTAATGAAAATAGTATACTGCATGTACAGTTATGTTAAGGAATAAAGAATCATCGAGCAATACGAAAAGTTATAGGAGCCAAATGTTACATACCGTACAATTGTGACCACGCATACCTGACCAAACACTCATGTTATAAAAGAGTGAGGTTAAAGAAAATTAATGACATATACAGACATACATACACACACATAAACTTCTCATTTCCATGTTTATGTAAGGTAAATAAAATAAGCGTGACAAAGGGAGACGTGTGTGTGTGTGTGTGTGTGTGTGTGTGTGTGTGAAGTGAAGTGAAGATTCCTTAATCATTGCTATGATGATTGCTCATTGTCAAAATTATAACGTCATCGACTAGTACTGACAATATTGGTGTGTAACAGTTGTACTGTACAAATAATAGGTTAGATAATTGGAAAACAGGCATAATGTCATGTCCACGCCGATAATTCGATATTTGAGCAGATTTGAGTGGAATCCGAAGCTTCATAAAACGCCTCAAATAATTTTCATACTGTATTACATCACTTGGTGGGAATTATACAGTATTTGTTTCAATTAACCTTCTTATTACACTGTAATGACCATGTACAGTCACAAGCATAAATACTGCGACACCAACCAAATAATTTTCGCCCCTTTGTCTCCAAAGGTATATCAAAACTTTGTATTCAAGCTCACAATTATTTCTGTATTTCATTCTAGCTACCGTCAAACGATTTTATTCAGCTTAGTATAAACCCCTAGTGATGAAGGAGTTGACGTTATCTGGTTGATGTCACAGCATTTATGCTCGTGACTGTACAGCAGTGGTAATTAATTCTGATTGATTTACAAGTGTCGAACTGATTAAAAGAATCTCTGAAATTCAAATACCCAGTATAAATTAGTTAGGAGATTCATTTCAACCAGAGACCGCTTCGAATATGTTTGTATATGAATAAATGTTCACAACTGTATAATACATTACATAAAATTGGGCAATAACTTCGTAATACCTACATTTTGTGGTTCTATTTATCATTCAACATTGGTAATAATTACTAACATACCGGTATGACAGTAATATCTGCAGACCACTTGAAGATCGTAATTTGTTTCATCCAAGATACCTTCGGTGTTTCCTATGTTGAAAGAAAGATACATAAATGTTTGATATTAACAGAAAATAATTTTAGTTGTAAACGGTTTATAAAGGGAACATAAATTACATTATGTCAACCCGAAAACTAATTATGTTTATAATTCAACATTCCTGGGTATGAACTAGGAGATTGGGGGGAGGGGGGGGGGGTGAAGGGGGCGACCAATGCCAGTGTTCGGCTCATAGCACATGCTTGGACGACACTGATTATTTTAATCTGTACTTAGCACTTGAAGTCTGTAAGCGTTTCAATACACCCTATATACACTATACAGTATATATATATATATATATATATATATATATATATATATATATATATATATATATATATTTAATACATACGAGGTTGAAAGAAATGGCAATTTCTGCGTTGGAAATTTTATTATTCAAAGTTTCCAGGTCTCTGATGAGTTTTCGCTGGGTGGCAGGAAGTAGATGAAGGAGATGAGCAAAATTCATGGTGGTACAGGGTTACATAAATGTAAATGATCATACAGGATATACGACGCGTTTCACTGGAAAACCAGCATTATCAAGTAAGGATGGAATGATATAAATGGTAAACAGGAAGGGTATAATATTATATAGAGAGGGTGGAGGATCAGAGGAGGCGAAAAACAAGGGGCAAAAGTCTACTATTGGTGGAGGGGTATTCTGGGAAAGAGAAGGGGGGGAACCGCTTCATGCATGCGCACTGGATGCGGGATGGTGGGCGGGTGGTGGGGTCGAGGCTGATTGGCTGCGTGTCGAGGGGCGTGGCCTAAGTTGTGTGGCGCCTGCTGAAGATGAAGCTGAAGGAGGTAGCGCGGGGGGCTGCGTCAAGGGCACCGGGGGGGCGAGGGGGGGTGTTAGGTCCTGTAGGAAAGTGCCTTTTGGCAGAAGGAAGGATCTGAAGGTCCAGAGTTTGGTTGTTGATGTTGGGATGTAAGGCTTGGATATATAAAGCTTCGAGTATAGGTAATCTCCTTGGGTCTCCTATACTCCAGCGAAGCCGTATTTCTGCATACAATGCTGGCTCGCTATCGCTCGCCAGGAAGAAATCGACAGCTGGATGGGGATAAACGTCTTAAAACAGTTGGCTGAATGGGGCCGAATGGATACAAGCCAGAGCAAGAGAGAAAAGGAGAGAAAGATAAAAAAAACGATCACCCCCCTTAATTATCCTGAGGTTATAAAACGGAACTTTCTCATATATAACCATTCGAATGCGTCCTCTCCATTATGATCCTCGGCTTCAACCCTTCATTAATGTCAAGGAGAACGGTGAAATATATAAACCTGTTTGACTTATGTGCGCTCAAGGATACCGTACTTCAGAAAACAGCAGGTGATTAGTATTTATATTCTTTTTTCAGCATTCTATTTGCAAACCCTTAAATATGATTATATCTTTTAACCCCTTCATTACCGGTGACATATTTCCCTTATATTCTTGCAACTAATAGAGGATTTTATGCAGTATATAAAGGGCCTCCAGCAATTAACAGGCTTCGAACTATCTTACTTAACGCTGTTTACTGCCACAGATCCTTCTTAAGCTGCACAAAAGCGTCTAAATATAGCTAGAATAAAATCATAAAGACGTTACCGGTACAGATGGGGTTAAGTTAGCTTCTCGTTATTGTTACACGAGTGGGCATATTTTATGAACTTATGAGCACCACAGTTGGGGCTTAACATTATGTTTCTTACATTAGTTTCTCGTTAACATTCCATGATTGGCTATATATTACGAGCTAACGAGCACTACTGCTGTGGCTTCAACTAACCCCCATACAAGCTCGGTTATTGATGCAAGTTCAATTTACATTCATGGTTGTTTGTGCATGTATGGTACCGTAACAGTTTGTGCATGTATGGTACCGTAATAGTTTGTGCATGTATGGTACCGTAACAGTTTGTGCATGTATGGTACCGTAACAGTTTGTGCATGTATGGTACCGTAACAGTTTGTGCATGTATGGTACCGTAACAGTTTGTGCATCTATGGTACCGTAACAGTTTGTGCATGTATGGTACCGTAACAGTTTAGGAGGCTTGCGCAATACTCTGGGTCTGTCTCGAGTCACTTAACCCTTTGAGTACGGTACCAGCGACGTGTCTTCTATTATATTTTAGCTATATTTATATGATAGTATGCAGCTTAAGAAGGGTCTGTGGTAGTTACAGAGGTTGGTTGGGATAGTTTAAAACCTTATTATTGCTAAAGGTCCTTCCTAAGTTGAATAAAATCGTTTAATCATTGCCAGAATATAATATAAAGGACGTCACTGGTTCAGAATGGGTTAAGATGAGATTTTTAGTTTGTTTCCTAGAGCCCCGTCAAGCTTTAGAATGATACCCCCAAGACCCCCTATTAAAATATATGTGTACATTTTTCGGTAGAAAAATGTCCAGGCCGAAGGCCGGTTCCTCTTAAATTACAGACTCGCTATCACTCGTCAGGAAAAATCAACACCTAAATGGTACTACATGTCTTAAAATTTACAGAAGTAGGGCGAAAGTTCTTATAAATCGCCAAACTAATGGGACGAACGTCTTAAAATCTCAGAAGCAATGAGGCTAAACATGAGGGATAAAGGGGTCAAGAACAAAATCCCTCAAATGGAAATCTCTCCTTAAAATTATGTGTTTACATTTGGTTCTCTCGTTAACGTTACATGAGCGGTTATATATTACGAAATAATGACCACCACGGCTGTGTATCCATTTCAGTACAGGTGACGTGTTTATTTGATTTCAGCAACATTTAGACGATTTTATGATGCTTAGGAATGGTATATGGGAAGATAAAAGGATTAATGGAGATAGCCTGTAGCCGTTTAATTGATAGACGTCCTTCCTAACCTGAATAAAATTACTAAATAACCACCATACAAGCTAAGTTATTGATGCAAGTTTAAGTTTCATTACGTGTACGGTAGCAGTTTTGTGGCTTGCGCAATACACTGGGGTCACGTAAGGGCGGATGGTTAGTTTTTGTGGACCCCCTTCTTCCTCATGTTTAGCCCCATTAGTTTTTACATTTTAAGACGTCCGGCCCATTAATTTGGCAATCTTGATACCTTTCACCTCATTTATTTGTCAATATCAAGCAAGACCTTTCTTGCCATTTAGGTGTCGATTTTTTTCCTGGCGAAAAAGAGCGAGCTTGTGCTTTTAGGAGGAACCGGCCTTAGGCCTAGACATTGTTCTACCGAAAAATATACACATTTATCTAGAAAGGGGGTCTAGGGGGTATTTTTTTAGGCTTGGTGGAGGTCTAGCGAGGAAACTAATACATAAATATATAAATATATAGACTAAAAAATACCCACAACCCCCTTAAGGTCCTGATTCAAGTCCCCCCCCCCCCCCCCCTTCTGTTATCCGCAGAATACCACCGGTTGTACAGCTGTGTTGCCGCGAGATCTGCAGTTTGGTTATTTGGGGCTTGTCAAATTTTCTACTTCAGGATGATTGGTAGAGAATAAGAACAAAAATAGAATAATTCGGACAATTATTATGTTCACTGTACAATTTAGTACGAACAATACTTACTCGTCATTAAGCTTTATGTATATCATATTTGTATACAGATATATTCATTAACTACAGTATAAAATATGATAATCTGATTAACAAAATCATAGGAACTATTATATTTCGATATATAATCCCTTTCATAATAGGCTATTCACAAAACATACAGAAGTTATTTTCAATAGCTTTAGTGTGTTGAACAAATTACACTCGGATGCCATAGTCTCTATCTCACTCAGAAGAATTCCTGGACCCCTTGTGTTTTTCTGTATGCAATTTTAACTATCTGGATTGATTTTTAGATGGAACTTTCTTTTTAATTAATAGTATATATGGTTTGTAGTTGATGTATAGAACATTATCTTCATTATTTTGTTTCTAGAGATATACTTCCATGATTAGAAATAGGTGAAGTCTACGAATATTTATGAGTGGGCTAAAGACTATGGTACCCGAGTGTACCATGCAACTGGCTTTATCTGTAATATGATGGATAGAGCAGTTATATAGTTTACAAGGTAATGGGTTATAAAGAATATAAATATGATTAGGGAACGATTGAGAAGAGATTGTCCATTAGCTAGTAAATTCACAACTGTATTTGTAGTTTTCTTCAATTGCATTCCTTTCACGATGTCTGTCTGGAGGAATGTCATTTAGCAAGTAATTTAGATGGTCTGCATTGGTTAGTTCGTAGTGCTCTGCAACAAATATGTTTTATCCTATTTTGTATTAGTCTTTATTATTTGTGTATAATTTGTATTATCTTGCCTCTTATCTTCACCAATCAAGGTCACAGGTGTTAGAGGCATTCTGAGGGGTGTGGCCGATCTAAAAATTACAGTTTGGATGTTTGGAGACGTTTAACCATTTCAGTACCGGTGACTTTTATTATATTTTATTTCAGCTACATTTAGACGATTTTATGAAGTATAGGAAAAATAGGCCTATATGGTAACTAAATGGATTAATGGAGATAGTCTGTAGTCTTTTAATTGATAGACGTCCTTCCAAAGCTGAATAATATCGTCAAATAGATACCATAGTATTAGGAAATTTCGTCATAGGTATTCAAGGTGTTAAGGGGGGATGGTCGTATTTATTTGCTTATATATTTATCTTTTTATTACCGGTATTTATTTTAGTTTCCTCCCTATACCTCCATCAAGCTAAAAAGAACGATCATCAAGATCATCACATTTGAGAATGTGTTTTACTTTTTTCGGTAGACAAATTTCCCAGCTAAAGGCCGGTATCTCTAAAAGTACAGGCTCGTTATCGCTCGCTCGTAAAAATTTACACCTAAGTGGCACGAAAGGTCTTAATATTGACAGAGAAAAGGGGCGAAAGGTTTAACATCGACAAACTAATTAACAATCTAAAAACTAATGGGGCTAAGCATGAGGGAAAAGGGGGTCCAGAAATAGCAACCCTCCCCTCTTAGAGCTGTATGGTGTCCGCCGCGAATATCATCGTACCCGTACAGTCAAAGTCAATAGTTCGCCAAAAAAGTCTCTATTATTTTTATGTTGAGTGAATTCTCGCTACCAGGAATACACTTGAGACCTCTGGTGAACGCTTCTGAACTATCTCCAGAGCTACGACTGTCGACATCAACAAGACTTAACACCTAGGACATGCACAGTTTATCATGATTTCTTGTGATTATACATTCTTTTATTATACAGTATAAGACTACACTAAATCCTTATAAAGTATAGTAGTCCTGGGAATGTCCATATGCAGCTGATAATGACTACAAACATAATTATAAGCTGATTAATTTTCATAACAAAAAGGCGGGAAAATGCTTGCTGACTTTAAATTGGAAATATACGTTATAATTATATGGGTATGGGTGACTTTAAAATATAATAAACAACAGTATGCATAGGCTATAATATGTCCGCTACAGACATTTCGACAGACCGCTTATAATAAAGAATTGTTGAAAGAGAGAGAGGGTGCAGAGATCCGCGATGTGTACAGTTTCCCATGATGCACTGCGGTAAACATTGCGTTCAGCGCCTCTGTCGGCCACTTTTGGCATTTGTTGGTAGGGAGAATTCTGCAGAGAGGGATATCCACGTAACACTTCTGCATGAACAAGTACTATATACCCTGTTCATTATAGGTTGGCCAAACATCTTAAGGGGGTAGTACTCGCTTTTTCTGGACCCCCTTCTCCCTTATGTTTAACATATTAGTTTGAGGTTTTAAGACGTTAGTTCCGTTAGTTTGGCGATTTTTAGACCTTTCGCCTCATTTTGTTGTAAATGTTAAGACCTTTCGTGCCATTTAGTTATCGATTTTCTTCTGACGAGCGATAGTGAGTCTGCAATTTTAGATGGAATCGGCCTTTGGCCGGGAAATTTTTCTGCCGAAAAATATACAAATTTATCTTGAAAGGGGTTCTAAGGGGTGCATCTTTAAGCTTGATGGGGCTTTAGCGAAGAAAATAAAAAATATATAAATACAAAAATATGTAGACCAAAATAAACTAGCACTAGGTCCCCATTAACCTCTATAACTAAGTGCCTATAGTAGTCAAACTAAGATTTCTACCAATTAGAGATGGTCAACCTGGGGAAAAAGTGTGCCCATTTGCTCCAGCCCTTCTTGAGTTATAGGGGTTGGAGGTCACGATTTCTGGCCAACCTATAATGAAAGGAAACAAAATAAAGAAAACCAAAACAAATGTCACTGGCTATTATAAGTACCGGTACCTGAGGACTGTCAAGGAGATGCGCCTGGGACTAAAGATTACATAGTTTTAGCAATATCGTCGGCGAACTATTGCGAATGGGAGGAATGTAGCCAATGTTACAGGATTATGTGCGAATTGTCTCCAAGTCGTATAGGTACTTTTCACAAAAATACTCATTAAGGGTACAGTGGTACTGGTTATGTCTTGGGGTCTATTTATTTGTATACCGGTATTCATTTTTTATTAGTTAAATCGATAGACCTTCATTAAGCTTAAGAAAACACTCCCTAGACCCCCTTCAAGATAAAATTGTAAATTTTTCGAAAGAAATATGTCCCGGCCGAAGGCCGATTTATCTTAAAATTACAAGCTCGCCATCGCTCGCCAGAAAAAAATTGACAGCTAGATGTCACGAAAGATCTTGATATTGATATAGAAATGGGACGAAATGTATTATAATCTGAAAACTAATGGGCTAAACATGAGGAAGATGGTGGACCATAAAAACGACCCATCTTCCCTTAAGTTTCAGTAAGGTGACGTCATTCTTCATTTCATGCTGGCTAGCATTAGACGATTTGTTAGAACTAGTAAGAGTTAGAATGGTTGCCTCTTTGTTTACCAGATGTCTTTCTTAACCTGCATAAAATAGTATGTCAAATAGTTGACAGAAAAAACTAAAAATAGACACCATGCATCGTGAAAAGCTTATTATAAATTAGATTAATATATTATGCATAAATTATCTACACAATATATTTAAATTATATGTACGGTACATCTTAGGAGATTTCAACGTTAACCACCGCCAATGACTCTCCTATCTTTTCTCTGACCAACCTGGTTAGCAAGCCTACATCTTTTCTATCCTAAATGACCTAGAGCAGTTATTTCAGCAACCCACCTGTATCCCGGATCGCTTAGGAGATCGGCCGAACATTCTTTACATTCCTTCTAACCTATAACCCTTCCGCTTATACCGGTACTGTAAATGTTTCCTCTCCTTTGCACTCCTCCGACCATAAACTTATCTCTGTCACCTCTCCTATCTCTCCTGAATGGCCACTTGATCCTCCCAGCCAGCGGCGCTTGTGGCACTTTGGCGCTGCCGACTGGGAGGCTGTTCTGCAGTCCCGGTACTTCTTTGATTTCCCATGGAATTGCTTTTGCTTCTGTGGCCGGAGACCCTCAGAGAGTGCTGAACGCATTAAAGAGGTAATTCTCTTGGGCATGAAGGCATACATTCCATTTTCATTCTCTTAATCTAATGCAAAAAATAATCTAGGTTTACTCACGGTTGTTCTACTGCTGTCTGCAATAAAGAGGAAGCATTCAAATGGTACCGTCGCCTTCAAACACAAGAATCTCATTCGTCTTATGTTTTTGCCCGGAATAAAGCCAAATCTGTTCTTCGACTCGTCAAACACTCTTTCATCAAAAATAAATGTAATGAGCTATCCAGTTCTAGCTCTTCCCAAACTTTCTGGCATCTAGCCAAAAACCTTTCCAACAATTTTTCTTCCACATCTCTCCCTCCTCTTTTCCACCATGATGGCACTACCATCACTTCTTCCATTGACAAAGCTGAACTCTTCCCCCGATTTTTCGCTAAAAACTCCACCTTGGATTATTCCGGTGCTATTCCTCCCTCTCCACCGCCCTCTCTCCTACTTATGCCTAACACCATAATCTCTTCTAAGGATGTACTTCCTACCCTCTCTGGGCTAAATACTAAGAATGTGTATGGACTGGATGGTGTTCCTCCTTTTGTATTAAAAAAACTGTGCTTCCGTGCTCCCTCCTTGCTATGGCAAACTTTTTCGTCTTTGTCTCACCTCTATCGTCGTCCCTTCTTGCTGGAAGTTTGCTCTCATTCAACCTGTCCCAAAGAAGGGTGACTGCTCTCAACCCTCCAACTATTGTCCAATTACTCTCATTTCTTGCATCTCCTAAGTTTTGGAAACTATTCTTACTTAAAAATTTCTTGAGCATTTCTCTATTCAAAATCTACGCTCAGATCGCCAGCATGACTTTCTTAGGAGATTCGCTCTACTGGTGATCTTTATATCTTGCCAACTTCATGGTCATCCTACTTTCGGTAATTTGGTGAGACGTTTTCTATTGCGCTAGACATATCAAAGGCCTTCGATAGAGTCTGGCACAAATCTCTAATTTCTAAACTACCCTCCTTCGGTTTCTATCACATTATCTGTGCCTTTATCTCTAATTTCCTTTCTGGCCATGCCATAGCTGCGGTTGTGGACGGCTATCGTTCACTCCCTCAACCTATCAACTCTGGTGTTCTTCAAGGTTCTGTCCTATCTCCAGTTCTCTTTCTAATATTCATTAATGATATTCTCAACTGTACCTCTAGTCCTATCCATTCATATGCTGATGACTCTACCTTACACTATTCAACTAGTTTTTCAGAATGCCCTAGCATGCAACCACTCAAAAACTCACGTGATAAAGTCATAGCACACTTATCTTCTGATCTATCAATGATTTCCAATTGGGGCAGAGAAAATCTTGCTACTTTCAATGCTTCCAAAATCCAATTTCTCCATTTATCTACCTGTCAAGAACTCTAGCAGATCTATCCCTTATACTTCAACAATACACAAATCAACCCTTCATCTTCTCTCAGTATTCTCGGAGTCTCTTTTTCTTCTGATCTCTCTTGAAAAGCCCATATCACCACTCTCGCTAAAACAGTTTCCCAGAAGCTGGGTGTGCTCAACCGCCTCTGGGGGTTCTTTGGCCCTGTACAGCTTCATGCTCTGTACAGGGTCACAGTGCGTCCATGTATGGAGTATTGGTCGCATGTGTGGGGAGGATCCAATGTTGCATCTCTCTCGCTATTCTACTCTATCACAATCATTAGTGTTCCCCAGAGCTCTCTCAGTGTATACCACCTCCTCTACGTATAACACGTAGCACCCGTCTTGCAACGATATTCCCAATCTTCCTTCTATTCAACAGCTGATCTCTGGACCTCTCTCCCTGAATCTATCTTTCCTCATCCTATGACTTAAATTGCTTCAAACCCCGTATGACCAGGCATTATGGCTCGAACATTCCTTGATTTTGGCCCTGTCCCTCTTTCAACTCTGGGGGTGGCACTCATCAAAGGCAGTCTCTCTCATCCACATAGAAAAAAAAGAAGAAAAAAGTTTCGTTTCAGACTAGCCTAATTCTTTCCTATCCTATATTATAAACGTTCCTTGTGGCAATTTCCTGACCGATAGTGTTACATTTCATCCTATTTTCCGGTACGGCTTTTTAGTCAGAGAGGGCGGAGGGTGGAGAGAGAGCCTTCTAATTTGTTGTCGTATTCTTCTATAAACTGTCCCTGTGTAGTATTAAGGCCGGACCACCTAGTATGGACCGCAAGGTCTGTGTGGTCTGAATATCTGTGTCTCTCTCTCTCTCTCTCTCTCTCTCTCTCTCTCTCTCTCTCTCTCTCTCTCTCTCTCTCTCTCTCTCTCTCTCTCTCTCTCTCTCTCTCTCTCTCTCTCTCTCTCTCTCTCTCTCTCTCTCTCTCTCTCTCTCTCTCTCTCTCTCTCTCTCTCTCTCTCTCTCTCTCTCTCTCTCTCTCTCTCTCTCTCTCTGTCGGTGTTGTGGTCGAGGAATATTTACATTATCTGTAAACGCCACTTGTGTATAACGCCCGTTCTGTTGTTTAGTGAAAGTATGCCCTTACGTGAACATTTCAATCAAGTACCGGTACTTTAAATATTACTAGAGATATTAAAATGCATCCATTGATTAGCTTCTACACGGTATTTTATATTATCAGTAATGGTTGTTTAGTGAAGAGATTAATGTTTCCTATTAAATGGCTAGAGAGCGGAATTTCAAACCCAGAAGTAATAGGTTGAGCTTATGTATATATATATAGCGGTTGCGAAACATTTCCCCATAGGGAATTCCTGTGTATTGATCTGCATTCCTATATATTTGATCTGCATCTGTATGTGGTAACCCAGGTTCGAATCCCGGTGGATCACATGCTTGTTTTAATTACCGGTAATATCTCTGAGAGGTGTTTGGTGTTGGAGTGAAATAAACCAAAATAAATGTTTCATCTCTTGCAAATACACAGGAATTCCCTATGGGGAAATGTTTCGCGACCGCTCTGTATATATACTGTATATATATATATATATATATATATATATATATATATATATATATATATATATATATATATATATATATACAGGAAGATAGATAGATAGATAGATATGGATGCATGTATGTATGTATGCATGTATGCAGGCACATGAAGGGTTGGTCAAATACAGTCAAACCCAATAACGCAGACAGTCACAACACAGAGACACAACAGAGAACACATAATTATATGAGAGCCCAAAACTAATGACAAACCACCATTTTGGGTTTTCGTTTCTCGACAAACTTTATTATATAAGTTTTGCTCAAGAGTTAAGGTGGGGTGAGGGGGTTAAGGTGGGGTGAGGGATTAAGATGGGTTGAGGGTTTAAGGTGGGGTGAGGGGGTTAAGTTGGGGTGAGGGATTAAGATGGGTTGAGGGGTTAAGGTAGGGTGAGGGGGTTACGGTGGGGTGAGGGAGTTAAGGTGGGGTGAGGGGGTTAAGGTGGTTGAGGGGTTAAGGTAGGGTGAGGGGGTTACGTATGGCATCAGATCCCTTAAGGTGGGGTGAGGGGTTAAGATGGGGTTAAGGTAGGGTGAGGGGGTTAAGGTGGGGTGAGGGGGTTAAGGTGGGGTGAGTGATTAAGATGGGATGAGGGTTTAAGGTAGGGTGAGGGGGTTGCGGTAGGGTGAGGGATTAATATGGGTTGAGGGGTTAAGGTGGGGTGATGGGGTTAAGGTGGGGTGAGGGGGTTAAGGTGGAGGGAGGGAGTTGAGTTGGGGCGAGGGATTAAGATGAGTGGGTTAAAATGGTGTACCGGGTAAGAGGTGTTGAAGGAGGGATGGGGTGAGGTGGGTTGAAAGGAATGAAAAGGGGGGAGAAGATGATGGTGGGTGATAGAGAGGGTTGATGAGGTAAGGATCTTGAGGTGGGGCGAGGGGGGGTTGAGGAGGGGGTGGGGGTGGGGGGGGTTGCTTAAGGTTACTTAAGGTTACTTATGACTCACCTGTCCTTGATTTTTTTCAAGGAGGATGTTCTACAGCTGCCCAATGGAATCCCTATGCAATATATATATTATTTTTAAACGTGGACATGGTTATTGGGGTAATTTTGATAGCTGTATTTAGAGCAAACCTAGACGTTTTCTTGTAATCATTATTATTTCTAAGAATTACATTGGTGCTCACATGTATTATCTTGAATAAATTATAGTAGTCTGGAATAATTTCCCAATTCTGTATGTACACTGTAAGGCAATACCTTATGTAACGTAAGGATTTCATATATAACGGCTGCAACAAGCTGTGATTTTCTCTTTAAAAAATATGCATAGCTTCTATAGTTTGTCTGCAAAATAACTAGTACTGGTATTGTGTTAAATACGTGTACCGGTATTCGAGTACACACACGCACACACATACAGACACAGATACACACACACACACATACAGATACACACACACACACACACACACACACACACACATACGGTCACGGTGGCCGAGCGCGCTTAGTACTCTGTATTGGGAGCACTAGCTCTGGTGTCGGGGGTTCAATCCCAGGCGCCGGCAGGGGAAGTTCTCTCAAAAACTTTCCCTGGCCGTGAAGGCAAGATCTGGGCGGATCGTCTCGGGGGACCCACAAAGTCTCCTGCCCACGTCTTACTCCCTTGTTAGTATGTAGGCGCTCTCGTTAGCTGCCAGGATCAGTCTGTTGATCCATTAGGATAAGATCTAGGTTAAGTCTGTGTATTTTCAGCCCCATTGGCTGCCGGCTTGAAATAAACCGATTATTATTATTATTATACAGACACAGATACACACACACACACACACACACACACACACAGATAACCAGGTACCCAAGCTTGTGCAATAGTACCCCAGGCTGTAGTGTAAAGGTCGTCAAGACTTGTAGTTACTAAGCGGATCCTTTGCTTCCTTGCAGGCTCAATGTTTCCCTATACAATCCTGGCTTTCATTTTGTATCTCCTTTTCTCTCTTTCTCTGGCTTGTATCCATTCGGCCCCATTCAGCCTACTGTTTTAAGAAGTTTATCCCCATCTAGTTGTCGATTTCTTCCTGGCGATCCATAGCGAGCCAGCATTGTATGAAGAAATCCGGCTTCGCCGGAGAAATTTTTCTATAAAAAAATGTACTAATTTAGCCTGCTGTCAAAAATACATTTTAACAAATAGCCTATGCTGGCTTGCTACCGCTCGCCAGGAAAATATCGACACCTTAATAGGGATAAACGTCTTTAAAAAGTAGGCTAAATGGGGCCTAATGGATACACCTCAGAGAGAAAAAATAACGAGGTGGGCCCCTTAATGCTTTCTAAACCAATTTCCGTATTAATTCTTTACCTGATCTTTGCATTTTGGAAGTTAGTTTTATCAGGTCGAGGGTTTAAAATGTATAAACAAACATTCACTGTGTCTGTACATCGTTGCTACAATTGTGTAGCCCAATGGATATATTAACGGTAACGTGCGTGAAAAGTCTTGCATTAGATCCCAACTTCGATTCTACTAATAACATTGGGCTAGGAAAGTACCGTAAGAGGCGGACTAAAGTGGCCAGTACCAGGCTTTATTGTACGTTAGTTACCGTACTTTGGAAGACAATGCCGTCACTTTATGGAGTGCGATAAATGTCTCAACTGACCTGGAAGGACGAAGACTAGAACAGAGTACACAATTACAGTTTACAAGGATTTATTTACTAGTGAGCAAACCGGTATATATTGATTTTGATGTTGGTTTGTCCCTGATAACGAAGGGGAGTGAGTGGCAGTTGCCTGTGCTGCTGACGATACAGTTCTGTTGAGTGATAATGAGTTGGAGTTGTATGGCCTGGTAAATATGTTTGGAACACTCATTGTAGTATATGGGCAGTGTGATGAATAAAGATAGGAGTATAGAGGATGAAGTGCGGGAGAGGTTACAACAGGGGAAGAGGGTTGTAGGAATGCTAAAATCAGTGACAAGGAATAGGGTAGTGAGCATGGAAGTAAAGAAGTCATTGCATGATAGTATGGTAATCCCGACATTGTTGTAAGAGAGTGAAACATGGACATTGTTGGAGAAACATAAATCAAGAGTAAGAGGAGTGGAAGCGAGTTAATAGAGAAGTGCCTGTGGAATTACATGAAGAGATAGCTAGACAAATGAGGATGTATGAAAGAGGGTGGCATGGATGTGGATGTGCTAGTAGTGTGAAAAGAAACACCTTGAGGTGGTTTGGTCATGTGGAATGTATGGTGAAAAAGAGAATGACGAAGATAGTGAATAAGAGTGAGGTGGAAGGGCAGAGAGAGGAAGAGTGAGGTGGACTCGTGGATGGACGAAGCTGAGACGTATATGAGTGAAAGTGGTGTTGGGTGGGAGTAGGGGCTCCGATTAACAGATTTGCATAGCGAGGATTCATTCGTGGTCACCACTTCGGGATTCAAGGCCTCTGGCAATAAATAGATAGATATAATGTTGTATTAATATAATACATATTTTGCTACATGTTTCAAACAATACTTTAGAATCAAAATATATAATTATATGATATGATATTATAATGTACGGTCGAGGTTAATAAGTGTTGTCAGATATTTCACAAAGTTTCGGGCACTGACTAATACTCTGACGGGATAAGCAATTTACCCAGTAACTATAAAGATACCAATAACACTTTTTGAGCGAAAACCACTGGAATCTATGACAACACTTAATACCCCCGATTGTACAGTATGATATAAATGCAGTTATTTTGATTGCAGCTCTTATATATTTTCTTAACGCAAACTCTCCTTTTGTTAATTTGTATCATATAATACCGTTCCGGTTGAACCATGATTGGAAATAGCATTATACATTATAGTATGTGCTTCCAGCTAAAATGTAAGCATATTCGATCTGGCTTGAGTTCTTTCGTCCCTACCTGTTTTCAACTCTGGGGGAGGCACTTGTCACAGGCAGCTCTGCCTTTTGTCTCCCTCATCCACATAACAAAGAAAGATACATGGATAGCATATAATTATTAGTCAAATTTATTCTTAATTATACCTATCAAGTGAATTTAGTAACTCTACTTCAGATACCACAGGCTATCAACTTATGTCTGGAGGTAGAACAGTGTATATATATATATATATATATATTGTTACGGCTGGATCGGCAATACATATTCGGGATTCTTGATCGTAGGACAGAAATGGCTTATGTGACAACGACACGCTCGATTCCAGTCCCAAATACTATATGCTCCAGACAACAAAAGCACCAACGCCCTACAGAGTTATCGTCTATGGTAACGAGGTACCTTAACTCGGCGAAAGTGTACAACAGGGGTAGGCTATGAGGCTAAACTCCCTCAGACATTTATAGGTTACGTTATTACTAAAGAAATGCAATACTCAAGAAACTACGTTAATATTAAGCCTCTAATAATGTAGAATAGAAGCAGGCTAAAGGTATGACAGTGAAATGCTAAATGACAAATGTACACGCCTACTTGAAAGCGCGTGCACTAGAATAACTGTCCCCTACTAACATGCACTAGCATGTAGCATACAAGATGTTCATGATCCAGTAGATACCTAATAATACACATGGAAGGAACATAAATAGTAGTCACTTATTATAATAATGAATCTATACTTGGAATAACTAAAAGGTTGCAGGCAACAGTACTGCGCCGGTAGCCTACTACCGCATAGGCTACTTCGCTTCTCTCACTCTGTCTCCCCTCTGAGTCCGTATGCGCCCTACGCAACAGAACTCCGGACACAGCAGCAAAACGACAGTGCAGTTAATTGATACATGAAAGTATTAATAGTGTTGTCTTGTGTGTGAGTAATGTGTATTGTAAAGTGTTACATACATAAACTTAAAGAGAGCTGCAATGCATAGTAAAATAAAGATATCACCCACTCATCATCCCCATGTGTTCTAGCTAGCAGGCCAAGTCACAGGAACAACGAGTCCCAGCACCGAAAGCGAGAACCCAGGAAAAGACTGCAGAGAACACAAGGACAGATAAATTAAGTTACTCTACTATACCGGCACTACGAGCGAGCTGTAGTCTCTGGTACTGCACTCGCTCCTGGCTCGGTAGGCAAATCAAGGCTAAGTCCTCGCCCCTCTACAGACAACTCCTGGGCATGGTCGGGCTCTTACACATGGCACTAGTCTAGTCACAAATTGGATGATGAGCTGGGCATATAACTCGTGAACATGTAGAACGTTCACCAACTATCCTCATCAAGAAGATCGCTGTTCACATTAACCCCTTAAATCTAATACATGTAAATATATGCTTGTCCTAAGAGTAATACGAGAGGTGAGTGCTGAAACTCCTTTAGGACCTCAAGGGAAGGTTATGCATTTAAATAGAGAGAAGAATGAAATGAGAGTAATGTCGTCAGAGAGAAAGAGTGCAACCGTGAGAAGTTGGGAGAGAGGGCAAGGGATGTTAGAATCTCAAAGGTTCTAGGCAACCTGATCATGGAACACACAGCGAGCCTCCAGGCAATGTGCAGTACGACAACATGGGCAGCCCAGGCAGCATAGGCAGGCGGCAATGGACTACCAACCCTGTCGCGCCTAGCTATAAGCGCAAGGCTGCCAACCGGTCCATACGTCTGGCAACCACCCCCCCGGCAGCGTGGCGCATTGCTACCCTCTCGCTCTGAAGCCCAACTCACTCTCTCTCTCTCTGAACTCCCATTGTCTTATCTATCAACTTCTCTATTGATACTACATATTAAATGGAAGGTCTCGACATGGCTTAAAACAAAACCCACCACTGGTTAGCACATGACGAGACCTTTGCAGAGATACAAAGAACATAGTTATACGTTGTCACACTCAATATAGGCAGCCAGCACGGTACAGCGGTACAGAGGTACCGCACAGTGGCGGTACAGTGGAGTACCAAGGAGTACAATCAGGTTGCGTTGCCACGCACTGGGTGCGTCACAATATATATATATATTGTGACGCACCCAGTGCGTAGCAACGCAACCTGATTGTACTCCTTGGTACTCCACTGTGCCGCCGCGGTGCGGTGCCGTGTGCCGGTGCGGTGCCGTGTGCCGGTGCCGTGCCGTGTGCCGCTGTGCCGTGCTGGCTGCTTATATTGAGTGTGACAACGTATAACTATGTTCTTTGTATCTCTGCAAAGGTCTCGTCATTTGCTAACCAGTGGTGGGTTTTGTTTTAAGCCATGTCGAGACCTTCCATTTAATATGTAGTATCAATAGAGAAGTTGATAGATAAGACAATAGGAATTCAGAGAGAGAGAGTGAGTTAGACTTCAGAGCGAGAGGGTAGCAATGGTTGCCAGACGTATGGACCGGTTGGCAGCCCTGCGCTTATAGCTAGGTGCGACAGGGTTGGTAGTACATTGCCGCCTGCATATGCTGCCTGGGCTGCCCATGTTGTCGTACTGCACATTGCATGGAGGCTCGCTGTGCGTTCCATGATCAGGTTGCCTAGAACCTTTGAGATTCTAACATCCCTTGCCCTCTCTTCCCAATTTCTCACGGTTGCACTCTTTCTCTCTGACGACATTACTCTCATTTCATTCTTCTCTCTATTTAAATGCATACCCTTCCCTTGAGGTCCTAAAGGAGTTTCAGCACTCACCTCTCGTATTACTCTTAGGACAAGCATATATTTACATGTATTAGATTTAAGGGGTTAATGTGAACAGCGATCTTCTTGATGAGGATAGTTGGTGAACGTTCTACATGTTCACGAGTTATATGCCCAGCTCATCATCCAATTTGTGACTAGACTAGTGCCATGTGTAAGAGCCCGACCATGCCCAGGAGTTGTCTGTAGAGGGGCGAGGACTTAGCCTTGATTTGCCTACCGAGCCAGGAGCGAGTGCAGTACCAGAGACTACAGCTCGCTCGTAGTGCCGGTATAGTAGAGTAACGTAATTTATCTGTCCTTGTGTTCTCTGCAGTCTTTTCCTGGGTTCTCGCTTTCGGTGCTGGGACTCGTTGTTCCTGTGACTTGGCCTGCTAGCTAGAACACATGGGGATGATGAGTGGGTGATATCTTTATTTTACTATGCATTGCAGCTCTCTTTAAGTTTATGTATGTAACACTTTACAATACACATTACTCACACACAAGACAACACTATTAATACTTTCATGTATCAATTGACTGCACTGTCGTTTTGCTGCTGTGTCCGGAGTTCTGTTGCGTAGGGCGCATACGGACTCAGAGGGGAGACAGAGTGAGAGAAGCGAAGTAGCCTATGCGGTAGTAGGCTACCGGCGCAGTACTGTTGCCTGCAACCTTTTAGTTATTCCAAGTATAGATTCATTCTTATAATAAGTGACTACTATTTATGTTCCTTCCATGTGTATTATTAGGTATCTACTGGGTCATGAACATCTTGTATGCTACATGCTAGTGCATGTTAGTAGGGGACAGTTATTCTAGTGCACGCGCTTTCAAGTAGGCGTGTACATTTGTCATTTAGCATTTCACTGTCATACCTTTAGCCTGCTTCTATTCTACATTATTAGAGGCTTAATATTAACGTAGTTTCTTGAGTATTGCATTTCTTTAGTCATAGCGTAACCTATAAATGTCTGAGGGAGTTTAGCCTCATAGCCTACCCCTGTTGTACACTTTCGCCGAGTTAAGGTACCTCGTTACCATAGACGATAACTCTGTAGGGCGTTGGTGCTTTTGTTGTCTGGAGCATATAGTATTTGGGACTGGAATAGAGCGTGTCGTTGTCACATAAGCCATTTCTGTCCTACGATCAAGAATCCCGAATATGTATTGCCGATCCAGCCGTAACAATATATATATATATATATATATATATATATAATATATATATTTGTTGTGCCGGGTTCTGATAGATTAGTTCAATTGATAAAGTTCGTAACCCAATCCACTTCTGGGTTGATGGACTTAAATATACTTGACAGGAACGTACCGAGTAGGTTCTATATACAGTAAAAATGGTATTCAAAGGTTCAATATGGTACTCAATAACAACACAAGGAAGAACATATATGAAGGTTTTATTTAATAAGCATAAGATTAGGATGGTTATAAGGATCATAGAGGAAGATCCAACAATAGTAACAAACACATATATTGTTCTAACTTCAGAACAATGTTACGGATACCAGAATAACTCAATAGTGAGAGTCTAGTATTAAATCAGATCATGTGGAAAGCATACATAAGGGCATAATGTACAAGAATAATCTTTAACCTTCAATGCAATAATAAATGAGGGTCCCGTATCTTCCCTACTTCAAAGAGACTTCAATATCCTAGATAATGATCCTAGAGTTACAATGTAGAGAGTTGAGGTTATAAAGATATTGTCACAGGGGGGCTAGGTGAGTCACGCGTACGGCTCGGCTGAACCTTTAAAACTGACCGCGTGAGCTTGCCCTCAGGTCAGGTCACTGGGAAGGTCACCAGGTGAACTGAGATAGTGCTAAATACTTTTTCTAGTTAGTGCAACTATAAACTTAGCTGAAATGCGAGGTTAATTTACTTTACAGGAAAGGGCTGAGATTATTATTTATAACAAATGAGAAGTATCAAAATCGCCCAAAAGTGAATGTATATCTTATCACAGAATTATACTACTTGAACATATGCTACGATAACGAACCAAGCTTAGGAATTCGTGTTTCTATATTTTTCTAAGGCAAAGCAAAGTAATAACGTGAATTTGATAGGTGATAGGGGTAGAAATAGATTTTAATATGTCTACTGGATGGTATTAATTAGATCAAAATGTAATCTTCAATATTCGTGACTAAGACAACACAAGAAGATAAACAAAATAACTAACAGAGTTCCAATAGACTCAGGCTGGAAGGGGTGTTACAACTAAATCTTGATAAGTTAGAGTTATGTTGGTTAACAGATTTCGATCGATAGATCGCACTTAGTAATTAGATTGTCGCTAATGACGAAGTTTAGCTCATTGATATTTAAAGCAATATCAGACTCGTCCTGAACGGGTTAGCAGGGCGAGGTGCATAAAATGTACAGGCACAATTAGTACATGGACGTAGGCGACGAAGTCCTACTCATTGATACTCAAAACAAATAGTATCAGACTCGGTCTGAACGGGTTAACAGCTGCGAGGTGAATTAAATACACAGATACAATTAGTGTATGGTGGATGAAAGTGAGACGAAACTCAGAGGAAAGAATTCCTAAACACGGTATTCGAAATATCACATCAAGATTTACAAGAAGATAAAAGCACATATATAAGATATATTTTCATATGCGATTACTAGAAAAAGATTGAAGGAAATTACACTCTGCACTCGTTGGGAAGCTGGGTGTAGGTTCTAGGTAAAAAGTGATTATGTAAAATAGATTGATCACGGAATATACTGGGACTTCAACTCACAAATACCAAATCAACATACACATAGTCAGTAAATCTGCGAGCGTGGGGGCCTGAATAGATATATTTATAACACTGAAAGGTAACGTATGCGTCAGTTAAGAATTAATAAATTAGTCTTGAACAAGGGTCAAGGTATTAAGGCAAGATTAACACAAAATCATACAGGGTCTGAAGGATGAAGCTTATTACGCAAGTATGTGATCTAGGGCACAGATCACGAATTAACTCAGGACACGACACGGTTCACATATTTACACAATCAATACCTCACAACAATAACCAACAAAGAAAGACACAGAAACATTTAAAGTATTTGGGAGGGCAGGGGGACGAGAGTGCTGGTCTGGCCGGCGTAGAGGGTAGTAGCCAATCTTGCACAGCTGGTTACCTCCTCGAGCAGGGGTCCTGGGTTTAGGCCTGGTTACGTAATTCGAACAGGGGTCCTAGGTCCAGGCCTGTTTACGTAATTTGAGCAGGGGTCCTAGGTACAGGGCCTATGTACGTAGCTCGAGCAGAGGTCCTCGGTTCAGGGCGCTGGGCAGCAGACGGGTAGCCCTTCAGTAATCCGAAAGGTACTATGTCAAGAGGCACTCTCGAGGGGCAGGGGGTGGAGGTGGGGCAGACCGTAGATATCACTGTCCCAACTAGCCCATTCCTGAAGGAGGTTTAGCCTAGTCGGTAGGTGATGGTTTGCATACTTTCCTCAGGTTTTTCTGAGGTCCTATGCCAATTTATTCTTGCTTCAGGTGTCAATGAACTTGGGGGGGGGGGGGAGGGAAAGGGGTATTGAGGAAAGAGGAAAAATGGTTGTTGTGAGGTACACACACATTCTAGCCTTGGAACTCAGGTATTATAACATAGGTATTATTACAATATTCATGTGGGCAACTGGAAGGTCCAGGGTTGCTGTGTAAAATGGAAAACTCTTTAAGGCTAAATATGCAACAACTGTCTTGCAGGTCTTCTAATTATCCTAGGACATGTACATAGAGGATTGTAGTTGTATCCTCGGGGGCATGGAGTAGTCAGGCACTATCAGGTCCATTTGCTCCTGTAATATTCGGGGTGCTGGTGAGTAGATTGCATAAGGGAGTGTTCATCATATTCTAAATCTGGCGGAACAATACAGGAAGCGTCACTTCTGGTGGAGGCTACGTAAAAGGAGGGTTCTAATTGGTGGTTCCAGGGCGGTTGTGGTTGGCTGAGGAATACGGCTTGTGACTGGCTGAGAGGGTACTCCGTTCTCTTGGAGGGCTGTTGGCGTGAGAGAGAACTGGGGGGTGGACGGCTGGGCATGGTCAACTCAGGTAGATTTCGGTGTACTCAGAGGGGGGACTCCGGTAAATGTCCTCGTTGTCTGTCCTGGGGTTTTGAGGTTGCCTGGGTGGTTATGCTGGCCACTCGGTGTATCGTTGGTTTGGGGCCCGTCATTTCACCACCTTCGTTATAAAAAGAAGTCGCGATCTAATTAGGTAGGTCTTGGATGTAGGTGATGTGGTGAGGGTTGGGGCATATCTTAGGATGAGGAACCATGCCGCAGAGGGGACATCAGTAGGTTGGTTGGGGTCCATTATCACTTTGACTTGCCAGTCTTTGCTGGATTCCTTGGCGAGTTGTAGCAGGCTATTCGTAGTGCTGATGGGGACTGGCATTTTGTCTTTTAGAGAAACCACTTATAATCTTCATTGCGGCCTCTTGGGTTTGTGGAGGAGGGGTTGAGGGTTGTGTTGCTGTGGCTGCAGGAGTACTGGTAGGTGGTCTGGTCTTGGTGGAGGTTGAAGGTGTAGTGGCGGCTTTGTCGTTAGTGCGTTGCTGGTTGGGCCTAGTCGCACTAACTTTGGGGGGCTGGGTTGGTCGGGTGCCTTTAGTGTAGGTGGGCTTGAAGGTGGGGGCCCATCGTTGAGGTGGTGTCACACGTCGGCCAGATCTCGTACATACTGAGAATTTAGAGGATGTTAGAACAGGTTGATCTACACGAGACTGAGGGGAGGGGGAAGAAGCTGAGCTGTGAGAGAGAGGAGGCCGATATAGTTTTTGTGGGGTCGGTCTGATCAGAGGAGAGAATTGAGTGCTAGTGTTGAGGGGGGGTGAAGTAGTTTTTAGTTTGGAGGCATAAGTTGGTTTAGTTATGACAGGGGTAAGAGCGGTAGGTAAAGTAATTTGAGGAGATAGTACAGGAGGATGGGAAGGAGTAGCACGGAATTGAGGGGTGGGGGGTGGAGGTGTTTTACTAGGGGGGAAGGACTAACTTGGGGTCGAGAAGTTGAAGGTAGATTGGTAGTGATAGGAGTGGTTGGTTGAGTACCTGATGATTGAGAGAATGAAGGTAGGGTTATAGAAGGTGATGGCTGGGCAGTTGAGGAGTGGGAAGGTGCAGTGGGAGCAGGGATAGTGGTCTTAGTAGAGAGTATTGGTGGGGCAGAGACAGTGCGGTTGGGGGATAGGGGGTGGAGGAGTAGGAACTGGAGTATGTTGCAAGGGGCTAGTGGTGGGTGGGTTAGGCTTATGTAATTTGGTTAGATCAGAAGGATGTTTGAATTGACGAGAGGGAGAAGGAGGAAGCAGCTCAGGAAGGGTGGACTCTGAGGATTCTAAGTTGGGATTATTGTCATTGGATAACCTGTCGTGTTGCTCTGGATTAGCGAGCATTACATCATTGTCATTGATAGGCTGAAATCTACGTACATGCCTGTTACGATACGTGCGTGGTTCCCCAAAATAATTATTGGTAATTTGATAACAGTTGGGCACAGATAAGATTTCAAAGGGGCCCTTGAATCTAGGTTTCATTTTGGAGGGGATTGGCAGGTGTGCAATCATGACGACGTCGCCAATGTGAGGTGGGCTAGCTCTGGGGGTCTCATCAGGTTGAAGGTCTTGCACATAAATTATTTGACGAAGTCTGTTCTTTAGGTGTAGTAGATTTTGGTCGAAATTAGAGGATGGTTCATACGGTGAAGCCAGGTGATGTAATGGGAGGAGAAGGGGGGTTACTCCCATAACTCGTTCGTGGGGGGTAATTCCATCTTCTCTTGGGCAGGTGTTGATGCCCCATTGCACAATCCTTACCTGGCTGGACCAGTCTTTAGAGTCCATTTGTTGCAGCCGGGTTTGGATCTGATTTGCAATGGTTCTATGGCTCCTTTCGCAGATGGAGTTCCCTTGGGGCCAGTAGGGAGAAGAGTGACTGATTTTGAAGCCACACAACAGTGATAGTTGTGACCACAAATGACTGGTAAATTCTGGGGCGTTGTCGGAGTGAATGGCTTCTGGCAACCCGAAGTAGGGGAATACATGTTGGATTAGTGCTTCTGCCACTGTCAAAGCGGAGTGTTCTTTGGCTGGGCATACTATTACATACTTGGAGTAGGTGTCGACGAAGGTGATTATGTATTTGTGTCCATGGCTATTTTCGAGAGGTCCCATGACGTCGACTGCAAGGAGTTGCCATGGTTTAGATGCAACTAATTTTCCTGTGGGGCCAGGTGTCCTGGTTCTGTCTTTTCCTAGGGCACATACTCTGCAGGCTTCTGTTATCTTTTTGGCAGTTAGGTAGGGAGATGGTGTCCAGTATACTTGTTGAAAAGTGGCGATGAGGCATTTTTGAGCTAAATGGATGCCATTATCCATGTGTACTGATTGCATAGTTGGAAATGTGTTTTGGGGGGGTGATCACAATTTTCCCTTCTAGAGTGAATAAGTTACCCCCACGTCTGGATAGTTGGTTAAACTGTTTTCTAGGGATCCAGTCGGGTTTTTGTTGTCGTTGATAGTTTCTTAATAATTCTTGTTGGCTGTCTTCTACTTGGCCTTGATGGTGAATGGTGTGGATGGTGTGAGGGGGGTCTTCCTCCTCTTTGGCATGTTGATGTTGCAGCGGGAGGCGAGAGAGAGCATCCGCATTTGTATGCAATTTCCCTGGTCGATAGACTATATCTATGTCAAACTCTTCCAGGGATTCTCTCCAACGAACAGTTAAGGCATTCTTGGTGTCTGATTTTCTTAGCCAATGCAATGCATGATGATCTGTTATGACTGTTACTTTTACTCCGGCCAGGTATGCTTTAAAGTGTTGTAAGGCCCAAATTATGCCTAAACATTCTCTCTTGGTGGCTGGGTAATTGACTTCTGCAGGGTTCAAGGAGTGGCATGCAAAAGTAATTATGTGCTCTTTACCCTCACAGGTTTGGCCTAAAACTGCGCCTATTCCGAATTGTGATACGTCAGTGTAGAGTCGGAAAGGCTGGGTATAGTCGGGGAAGGATACAACAGGGGAGGCAACTAATTTGGTTTTGAGAGTCTGAAAAGATTGCAGTCTAGCCTCTGTCCATCGAAAAGGTTCTTCTTTCTTGGTTAGGTCGTGCAGAGGTTTAGCAATGGTTGCAAAGTTCTTTTCGAATCTTCTATAGTACGAGGCCAGGCCGAGGAAAGCACGTACGCCTTTTACGTTAGTGGGGGGGGGGGGGGGGTGAAATTTTACTGATGGCTTCTAGTTTTGCTGGATCTGGAGCGATCCCAAATTCTGACACTACGTGACTCAAAAAGTTCACTTGCTTTTGGGCCAGGGTGCATTTGGAGGGTTTAAGTTTCAGGTTGGCCTCTCTAATCCTCTGGAATTCTTGTTTGAGGCGTTGGAGGTGTTCTGCCCAGGTAGTGCCGAACACGATGATGTCGTCGAGGTACGCCAAACTTGTTTCCCAGGTTAAACCTTGCAACACTGACTCCATTAGTCTGGAAAAGGTGGCTGGTCCGTTGCAGAGCCCAAACGGAAGTACAGTGAACTCTTATAGTTTCCCTTGGCTAGTGGAGAATGCTGTTTTTTGTTGATGTTCGAGTAGGACTTGCCAATAACCAGCTTGCAGGTCTAGGGTGGTGAACCATTTGGCTCCTAGTAGAGAGTCGAGAGAGTCGTCGATCCTAGGAAGGGGAGTGGCATCTTTAATGGCGACGTCGTTTAGCTGGCGATAGTCGACACAGAATCTGGTGGATCCATCTTTCTTTCTGAAGAGCACCACCGGTGAAGACCAAGGGCTATGGGAGGGTTTAACTATTCCTGTTGTGAGCATATCTTCGACTTGTTTTTCTTCTTCGAGTCTTTGGATGGGTTTTTTCCTCCTGATAGGTTGCTTGATGGGGTGGCCCACGGTCTGAATTGGGGTAATCTAAGACTTGGGTGTTACCCATATCTTGATTGGAAGTGGCGAAAATATCTTGAAAGGAAAGAAGGAGGTTTTTGAGGTCTGACTTTTGGTGGTGGGTTAGAGTAGTGGGTATGTCAGGGAGAGGGTTGGAAAAGGGGCCGGGGGATCAACAGGTGGGGTTAGTTCCTCGGAGTACATTTCTAGTTCTCCAATTTCTAAACCTCTGGGTAGCTTGATAGGTTGTTCTGATATGTTAGCAATTCTAATGCAATTTATGTGTTGAGGTAGCAAAGTGGGAGCGGTTAGGCAGGCCCCATTGAAAGGACTTTGGAGGTGGGGGTCAAAAGGGCAGGCCCTGGGAATCTGGACGCCAAAGGGACCCATTGCTCATGATGAGGTGGAATGGTTGTTGATTTAGAGATTATGGAAGGAGAAAGGATCTGGGTAGGGCAGGAATGAGGTTCAGGATGGAGTGTGGGTTGGGGAGGATTATTTAAGCAACGGTTAGGTGGAGAGGGGTATTTGGGTGATGGGGAGGATTCAGAATTAGGGAAGATTTCAATGTGATTGTCAATGATGCAGTGACATCATTGGTAGGGTTGTTGGGAAGGGATTTAGGTGGCACTGCTTGGGTGTCGCCTGGAGGGTTGGGGGTTGGGGCGACAGATTTAGGTTGTTTGACGTTAGGGAGGGTTGGGGTTTGTTGTTGTTTTTTTTTCGGACTGATAGTCGTAAGACAAAGTCCTGCGCCAACAATCTATGGAGGCATGAAGGGCTGCTAGTAAATCTAGCCCTAGGTAGCTGTCATATTTGGCTTCACTGGGGTACACTACAAATGAGTGTTGCCCCCCTTGATGGGGGAGGGGGGGTTGGACGTGCAACGGACGAGTTTGACCCAGGTTGGGAATAACAAAAATGGGAAAGGGGGGTCTGTCTGACCCCAATAGGTAAAATATTCGAAAAAATAAATTCTAATGCTTTATTGTTGCCCAAAAGGCCTTAAATATACATGTACATTATCGAACTAGCGTTTATCAGTCGTGGTATAGATTCCCTGAGTATGTTGTGTTCGAGGCACCGTTTTTCAAAAGTTTCGAGGAACAAAAGTTGGGTCCACTAAAAAAATAAAATAAAATAAAATTACCGACCGATTTTGCTGAAGCTTTGTGGGGTGAGGGCCGGATAATGGGGCAACTCCCTCCTAGGACCTGGGTATCCTAGACCCCAAGAAAATACCCAATCTGGAAGAAAGAAAAGAGAGGTACTTTTCAGTCACATAAAAATCACACCATTTTCTATACTCTCACATAAAACCCCAAAAGAAGCCCTGAAACATGTTTTATTGTGCTGACTCTCTGTAATTTTATAACACATGTATAATAAGTAAATTTGGCAAAACAAAAATTATATTTAGCGACTTTTTAGTAACAAAACTCCCCACCATTCAACATTTTCTCCAAAAGGCCCCCTCAAAATTACTTGAAACATGCTTGCTTGTCCTTGAAACATGACCGAATGTGCTGAAATTGTGTTATTTTATACTTAGATGTCTAATAAGTAACCTGGGAGCAAAATAATTATATTTACCTAAGGTTTGTGGCAGTCAACGCACACGGTATGGCAGTGAAGGGGGCACACAGGGCGGCTACATGTGATGCACCTGTTGCTGGTCTTCTTGTCTGTTCCCCTGGGGCAGATGTTGCATCTTCGACGGCTGGCGGCACCCATGAGTGCATCAGGTGATGGCGGAGGGAGTGTGGAGTAGTGGAATGCATCTCGGATCACGTTTTTCACCGACGTGTGCTGTCCGGGGAGGGTGAGTCGGTACGCGGCCCAAGGTTCGATGAGTGCTGATCCCAGTTCTTTCATAAATTCCCTCCGTCCGATCTCTTTTTTCCCTTCCCTCAATAACCTGCTGTTATATATGATGTGGGAGTTGATGCAGGCAATGTTTAGCATTCCCAGGAAAACGCAGAAGGGCCACCGTCGACTCTGCCTGCCACAGTTGTAGTTGGCACACAGCTGATCGAAAGTGTCAACGCCCCCCTTGTGCTTGTTATAGTACAGTAACGCAGTGGCCTTGTTTTTCTCCTATCTCGGTGGTGTGATGGAGTATTGACAGGAGGGCTACTGTCTTGTCCCTTTTGGGTTTGTAGGATATGGTTGTGATATAGTCGTGAAACAAGAAGGCTGTAGTTCCAGTGGGCCGGGCATTGTGGGCTGCCTTGGTGGCTGCCTTGTTGAGGCCGAAGATGATGGCAGAAATCGAGGGCTTCTTCCGTAGTGTCCCGACTGTCCTGAGGTCCTTCTCCTTTAGGTCCTTGGCCAACCCTATGGACGTGAACCAGTTGTCCGTTGTAACTGTCCGGCCACTCCCGTAGCAGTCCTCCAGCAACTTCATCGTTAGGGAGTGGCCCTGGTTCATGCCCGGCTGCACAGGTACTGAACCCTTCCCCAGGTAAGGATATGCGTTGAACATGTAGTACGTCTGGCAGTCACAGGCGAGGACCAGCTTGATTCCATACCTGTGAAGGGAAAGAAAAAAGAAAACATAAATACTTCAAATTCCAGGTAAGGTAAGTCAATAAATCGTCAAAGGTAAGTCATTAGTGAAGGTAGGTCCGGTAAGTCATTGGTGAAGGTAGGTCCGGTAAGTCATTAGTGAAGGTAGGTCAGGTAAGTCATTAGTGAAGGTCAGGTTAGTCATTAGGCGAAGGCAGTCATCAGGTGGTCAGGTAAGTCTATACATTTGTAAAGGTAAGTCATTAGTGAAGGTAAATCAATAAATAACATCTCTATCTATCTATTGCCTGACGCCGTGATCCCCGAAGGGGTGGCCACGAACGAACCGCCCCCATGCACCTCTGTCCCCAGTCAGTCGACGCCCCTCCCCCCAACCAGCACCGCCTTCATTCATGTAGTTCCTCACTCCATCCTTCCACCTCATATTCGGTCTACCTCTCCCCCTCTGTCCCTCCACCTCGCTCTCGTACACCCTCTTAGTCATTCTCTCGCTTTCCATACGTTCCATATGGCCGAACCATCTCAAGTTGTTCCTTTTCACACTTTCCAGCACATCTACCTCCACACCACACCTCCTTCTTACTTCCTCATTAGTCTGTCTATCCCTCCATGTAATTCCGCACGCACTCCTTAAGTAATTCATTTCCACTGCTCTCACTCTTGGTCTGAGTCTCTCAACCAACGTCCATGCTTCGCTTCCTTAAGTCAGTGTCGGGATTACCACACTGTCATGCAAGGACTTCTTCACTTCCATACTGACCACCCTATTTCTTGTTACTGCTTTTAGCGTTCCTACAACCCTCTTCCCCTGTTGTACCCTCTCCCGCACCTCTTCATCCATAGTCCCATCTTTACTCAACACACTGCCCAGATACTTAAAAGAGTTGACGATCTCCATAGCCTGACCGTTCAGCTTCATCTCACACTCTGTGACTTCACCCCTTTCGAAGACCATAACCTTGCTCTTCCCCGTATTTACCTTCAAATTCCGTTTTTCGCACACTGTTCCAAACTCATTTACCAGACCCTGCAACTCCCATTCATTATCACTCATCAGAACTGTATCATCCGCAAACAGCAGTATAGGTAGCTTCCACTCAATTCCCTCCCTTTTCAGCGATACACCAACATCCACTGCTCTTGATAGTATTTCTTTCATAACTCCATCCATATATACAGTAAACAACCACAGGGACATCACACACCCCTGTTTCAAACCAACATTCAGGTCAAAGAACTCGCTCTGCTCACTCTCCACACGTACTGCCGCCTTTGCACCCTCATACATGCTCTTCACTGCTTTCAGCAACTTGCCCTCTACTCCGTATATTCTAAGTACTTTCCACAAACCTTCTCTATCCACTCTGTCATAGGCCTTCTCCAAGTCCATAAAGGCAACATACACCTTTTGTTTCTTTTCCAGATACTTCTCCACAACACAATTCAGGGTAAAAATCTGATCTACACATCCTCTTCCCTTCCTAAAGCCTCCCTGCTCGTCGCCTATCCATTTCTCCGTTCTCACTCTCACTCTCTCAATCACTACCCTACTGTATACCTTCCCTACTACGCTTAGAAGACATATTCCTCGGTGGTTACCACACACTCCTCTTTCCCCTTTGCCCTTATATAGGGGGACTATTATGCCAGTCTTCCAGTCATCGGGTGCACTCCCCTTCTCCCATGCTAGTTTGCACATTTTCCATACCCATTCTATCACTATCTCACCACCATACCTCAACATTTCCCCACACACTCCATCTGTTCCTGGTGCTTTCCCCAACTTCACTCTTTTCATGGCTTCCCACACTTCTGACCTCCTGATCCCCACCTCCTCCTCCACTACTTCTCTTCTTCTCCCTCCCATACCATATCCAGCTATGTTTGCTGGCTCTTCATTCCTTTCATTTAGCAACTCACTGAAGTACTCCCTCCATCTTTCGACTCTCTCTTGCTTCTCGGCTAGCATTCTCCCATTCTTATCTTTCACACCCTTACTGTTTCCCTTGCTACCTTCCCTAACTTTCTTGACTTCTTTCCAGAACAGTTTCTTACTCTCCCTCCATTTTACACTCAGATTCCTTCCAAATTCCTCATCTACTCTTCTCTTACTTTCCTTCACTACTCTCTTCACCACCCTCTTACTCTCCACGTACCTCGCTCGTTTCTGTCTCTCGGAATCTTCATTCCCTCTACTACCCAACCACTCTCTATATGCTTTCTTCTTTTCTTCCACAGCTATTCTTACCTCTTCTGTCCACCATGCTGTACCTTTCACTCCCCTCCCTCTTCTCCTCACTCCACACACCTCCTCACATGCTGCACAGATCTCATCCTTAAACACCTTGCTCATCTCCTCCACTTCCTCCATAACTTCCAGGTCGAACCCACCTAGTCGTCTTTCCACTGCTCTCCTGTACTCCTCCCTGACTTCCTCCTCCTGCAACCTCTCCACCCTCCTCACCATTCCACCCTCCTCTCGCCTCCCTCCCGCTCTCCTCACCCACTTCTTTTGTATCCTAACCTTAGCTACCACTACATAATTATCAGACAGACCCCCTCCAATACCCCTATACACCCTAGCATCCATCGCAGATTTCTTCATTCGTTCATCCACACATACATAATCAATCAATGACTTTCGTTCCACCACTGTCTTATACTTCATCGTCAACATCCGTTTCCACGTGTACCTGTGGATCATTCTGTGTCGGAAGAAGGTGTTGGCTATCCACAGCCTCCTCCCCACACATACGTCCACAAGTGCACTACCATTCCCATTCACCTCTGATGGTACCCCCCACCCTCCCACCACTCCCTCAACTTTCCTATCACCCACCTTACCATTCATATCTCCAATCAGAAATATTCTTTAGTTCTTGTCAAACTTCTCCAGGCACGCCTCCACATTCATCCAGAACTCCTCTTTCTTTCTTTCAAGTATATCCTCTGTCGGGGCATACTACACGCATACAATCACCCACGTTTGTATTCCTACTTTCATTCTCACCCACACAATCCTTGAACCCACAGACCCATACTCTCTTACACATTCCTTCCATTTGCTACTTACAAACAAACATGCACCTTCTCTCGCTGTTCCCTCACTCACTCCAGCACACACACCCATTCCACATTCCCATTCTCTCACATCTGAACCTTTCCATTTGGTTCTGAAGTTAAACTGTTTAAGTTTCTCACTTTCTCAGTTTCTGTTATTCTTTGTCATATCAATGAATCAAATATCAATGATATGATATGATTGATATCATTGTGAGTTTGTGACATTGTGACTGTCCATTGATATCTATGATATGACATAAAGAATTACAGAAACTGTCCAAACTGAGAAACTAGGTTCGAAACTGCCAGGTCCGACAGTATATAATTTATAATAATTATATATATACGGCCGGGACTATGGTCTTGTCAGATGTCAGTTATCACGCCCAGTGCCAGGTCCGTATATAATTATATACTGACTCGCCGAAAAAAATCGTAGCAGCGAAACGACTGCACCTATGGCTTTTATATTTTTAGTTTTTTACCACATGTACCTTACCCTTCTGCATACCCACCACGGCACCACCACTACCCCAAATCCCTCCTCCCACCCACTCGCTGACTATCGGTCGCCTCACAAGGAAAACAAAACAAATCTGTGGCGGCGAAATGATTGCACCAATCGGTTCCATATTTGTGTGACAAGTGCCTTACCCTTATGCCTTCCCTCCACCACACCCCCAACTGCCTCCCACAACCCACTTCCAGCGTATCCGTACGAAGAAAAGGAAAACAAATAAAATCTGTGGTGGCGAAACTACCTCACCAATCGGCTTCATATTTGTAACACGAGTCAATTACGCTTCTACCTTCCCCCACCATCCCCCAAACCACCCTCCCACCCATACATTCAAGTAACATTCCGATAGTATCGATACCATACAATGATAAAAGTCTCTGAAGTCTATAGTGTCTTTTGACTCTTCAGCTACGTTCGCGACTATCGGAGTATCGGGGACCTGATTTCTGGCGAAAATGGACAAGGGGAGTGTTTTTTTACAATTATCCTTCCTTTCTCACCCAACTTGATAGATTGAGCAAAAAAAAAAAAAAAAAAACTCATGTTCTTACCTTTCCAGGGTTTGAAGGTGTTTTTTTAGATCAACCACAGCGCTGACAACGCCAACGGCCGGGTTGGGGTGGTCGCCGTCGTCAGACTCCTCACGGCCGTCACCCTCGTGACCCTCCTCCTCACTGCGGTCAGACATGGTTCACTTCTGGCCCTTCGGAAAGTTCTGGGCTGAGGCTCCACGTCCTGCAGAGTGACTGGGTACTGCCGAGTCTGCCGGTACTCGGGTATTGGACCCGTCCAAGCTGTCCACAGACACTCAGACAGTCAGACAGGCTCGGGCTATACCACTGCCAGACTTACCCTTAGGACCCTTCGTAAGCCGTAACTTGCCCGTAAGGTTTACTTTGCGTTCGCAAAAGCCAAAAAAAAAAAAAAGTTAACAACTGTAACACTGTCAGTCTGTCACTATCATAGTATCACTGTATCACAGTTCACTAACACCGTGAGTAACACCGTACGAACGGTACGATGACTGTACACGATAATGACGTTCTTGTACCTGTTGTTGACAGGAAAAATCGCCTCCGGAGCGCCAGAAAGGAGCGCAAATTTCTAGCTGCGCTCCCCGCCTGCACTCCGATTTCAGAATTTTGCCGCTCCTCTATATTGGTAATGCACACCAGAGCGCAGAGCGCCAAATCGGCGCGCCCATGCCCACCACTGTTAAATAGTTTTCGCCTGTTTGGCTTAGTCCTTTTTTCCTGGTTTTAGACTATAAGACCGGGGTTGGACTGGATTGCCTGCCAGAGAGATTGGGCGTGCTGAGAGTCCACAGCTGGATATAAGTTTGGTGTGTACCATGTTATGTGTTCGTATTATATTCACATGTACAGTTGCCTACTGATGTTTGTGGAATTTTGATCAGAATTCAGATGTTGGGCTACTGGTATAATATATAGATAACCCTTCAAACTTGAGAGTAATGTGATTGTTTATTAACTATCAAAATATAATTAAGCACATTTTGTTCTACCATCATGGGTAACTGTCTTGTGTGCAACAGCTAATCAAACATATTGTTTAATGGATATAATCTTTAATTTATGCTTACTGTGGATTGTTATACAGGTTTTGTGCAATGCTTTTAAATGAGTGATTTATATAGAGGTAATTTGATTTACTGTGCTGGATGGTAACTGTGTTGGTGGTGTAATGGTTTAGTTGCTTGTGTTCTGGGTGTGGTGTCCCGAGTTCGAATCCTGGGAGGATCATGTGCTTTCATTACTTGTGCAAGTGCACTGGGGTTTGTAATGGAGGATTGGTGTTGGGAACGAGGTGGTCCTTAATTATGGTTTTCGTTAATGACTCGTATACTACAATTGAATATATACTATTTTTGATAGTATTACGGTGTTCAGCTCAGATATTATAAGTATTATATGGGGTCACAGGGGAAGAGCTTAATGTATTTTAGAGGCTTAACAAAGGAATTGTTTTAGAAGTTTACATTCAATATAGCTTCTCTGTACCTGTTTCTAATACCGGTCTTCATGGTGCAATGGATAAATGCACTGAATTTTGGTGTGAGCATCCTAGGTTCGAATCCCTGGACTGCCACATGTATTTGTTGATTTCATGATTTAATTAATTGAGTTTAGGAGTGAAATCGGTTGGTGGAGGTAACATAATAATTAGATAAGAAATAGTAGTGAACTTTTCTATATTTGAATTTATGGTTAAATGTATACTATAGTAATGATGTCTAGCATTGTGCTTTGATTGTTAGTAACTAATGTTAGTAACTAAATTTAATTTATACATGTGTTAGAATGTTCACTAGTATTATGTCAAGACTCTAGAAAACCAATGTGTATTATCCTTTATGTAAGGATTGCTTTCTAAATATTTACTTATTTGACAGAAACGACTATCGTGTGGCTTGAAGGTTTAAATAAAAATTTATGTGGACAAGCTTGAGGAGTTTAACTTTTTGATGTCCACATCAATTTTTATTCAAACCTTCAAGCCACAGGATAGTCTTTAGAGATGCAATGCGAGATTTCCCAATAAGAAATGAGCAGTGAATGGAGCCATGAGCATTACAAAGTCTAAAATATGCTACTGTGCTGTACCCCTTTTCGCTGGCGTCAGAAAAATAATGTACCTCGCAATATGAAATTCTTCCAAAGTCAGTAGGTTTGACACACCGTTGCAAATTTATCAGACTCGGGTTAGAAAATTCATGCCTCCACGTCTCCCACTTTGCTCTTTGGCAGTCTGGTATATCTTCATCCCATCCCAATTGTAATCTACAGAGGTCTTGCATAATGAGTTTTCCCATCAAAAGAAATGGAGCTACAATTCCCAAGGGATCATAAACCGAACCAATAACAGACAGCAAACCTCTCCTGGGGTCACCGGCTTAGACTTTACATTGACAGAAACCAAAAATAAATCAGACTCAACATCCCAACATGTTCCTAATGCCTTTTCAACTGGTAAATCATCACCTAATAAATCTATTTTTTTTACCTGCTTACCTCGCTCTTCTATAGGGAAAGACAACAACAATTTTCTACTATTACTGACAAACTTTGACAACCTGAAACCACCATGACCACAAAGAGACCTAACATCATGAGCTACTTGTACCAGTTCTTCACATTCAGCCGATTTGATGCAATCATCCACATAGAAATTATTCATGACCGTTTGTTGAACCTCACATGTGTACCCGTTTCCAAAGTCCTGAACAGTCCTTTGAAGTGCAAGTTCGCACAGCTTGAAGATGTTGCCCCAAAGGGATGAACTGTCATGCGGTACTCCTCAGGGGGGGCAATCAAAATTGCCGTCAGTCCACCACCAGAACCGTAAATAATCTCGATCCTCTGTTGGAACACATACTTGATACAACATACTATCAATATCAGCCATGAATGCATACAAGCTTTGTCTAAACCTGTGTAATACCTCTATTCGCGGGGTAGCTAGATCTGGGCCTTGGAGTAAGTGGTCGTTAAGAGAATTCCCTCGGTATTTGGCAGCACAATCAAATACAACCCTCAACTTATCAGGCTTCTGAGGGTGGTACACACCATGGTGAGGAAGATACCAAACTTTGCCATCCTTGGGTTTCAGGTCTTCTTGTGGAACCATCTCTGCATGTCCTTTCTGTATTAGATCCGAAACAAAGGCACAATAATCTGTATTAAGCTTCTGATCTTTACTCAATTTTGTCCTTAGTGATTCCATTCTCTTCAAAGCTTGCATTCTGTTGTTCGTTCTGCTTTACTCGAGGTTCATTCGGGGCACTCCTCTTGCTCTGATATCTGTGTTGTGGCTTCCCCCTGCCTTCGATGTTCACCTTGGGCTTCTTGTCCCGGTGCTTGCGTTTGTGTTATTGTCGGTGCTTGTGTTTGCGTTGTTGTTTCTCGGTTGGAATTGGGTCGTCTGGCAGCGTTGGGGTCACTCTCGTACTCTTCTA
Source organism: Lithodes maja (assembly GCA_037953745.1). Lineage (NCBI taxonomy): Eukaryota > Metazoa > Arthropoda > Malacostraca > Decapoda > Lithodidae > Lithodes > Lithodes maja. Next base: position 41,086 of record JBAKBP010004207.1, read on the forward strand.
GAGCCTGAATGTGGGGCTCTGTTTCCGCCCACCACCGTTGTAACTCAGACACTGTTCGTAAGTACTCATCTTTAATCTTGAAGGAGGTGCTGGTGGTGGCAGGGTCAAGTGGGTCCTCTACGGTGCCTGAGAATACTGTGATGCAGTTGGGGTGGAAGACCTTGCCGTAACATCTACTTTGGTAATTCTCCAACAGCATGTCCCTAATGAAGAGAATATCCGACGTCGATACACTCGATCCCGTCTCCCCTTCCCTCTCCCCCTTGCGGTTGTCGAACACGTGGACGAGCAGGTCGGGGATGACGCGCTTCAAGTTTTCCCCGTCCCCTCGGAAGCAGGTTGAGTCGACCACTGTGTAGAGGGAGTGCATGCTGCCGATTCTGGTCAGGGCGTTGCATTTGATCACCTGTTTGACCACGACGCAGGCGGTCACTTTCGATCCGGCCAATCTTCCGTACTGGTCTAGCGGTGTACCACACTTCCAACGTTTACCAGGGGTCAAAACTTGCTCGGGAGTAACCACCCACACCCTGGCTTTGGAGGCATTATTAAGAGGGTTGCCTATAAAGATACTGTAATTTTCCCAGAGATGTGGTTCTATGCCGGGGTAAGGGGATAGTTTGGTGTCACTCAGTGCTAGCCACAACTTATTAGGGGCCTTGTTGTTGTGTTCTTGGGTGAGGTACGCGTGGATCTCTTCAGCGTACTTCCCGTAGAAGTTTAGGTCTACGTGGAGAGATCCCTCCTTGCCACCATCTAGTACTTCTCTGCCCTCTATTCTCTTGTAAGGTACGCCCATTTTGTCAAGCTTCTTGTAGGCTTTGCGAAGGATGATCAGATAATATGAGCAAGGAGGTTGGAAGTGATCACAAATGGTCGCCATCATCACTCGACTGTACTCTGACGGCAGGTGCTCAACCAACGCGTCTGGGTGCCAATCTCGGAGTTTCAATATCTGAAACTCACCCGCCATTTTCGTAATATGCGAAATAGATCCTTCCACGTCCTCCTAAGGGGCTCCACAAGTCCTCAGATCCTTGGTCGATGACGTTGTGACGGTGCAGATGCCGCGGAAGGCCACTATCACGCCCAAAACTTGATCTTTGTTGAGAATTTTCAGCACAGATACGGGCACTTTGGTCACCATAATATGTTACAAATATGACATATGTACCAGCCTTGCATAATTCCAACTAAGGATAGCCCAATAAGGCTGTTAGGGGTATTTCCATTGGGGTCCTTGTAATTGCTTAATTGCTTAATTCCTAATAAAACTATTGCAAGATAGTATATGTGATTTGGTAAGATAACAAGGTTTGTTCCAATTTTGGTAAATTCAATAAGTGCATAATTTTGAGTTTTTATTTATAACGCGATTGTTCTGCTAGCCTATAGGCTAGGTTAGGCTAGCCTATTTTTATGTGATGTGTGTGTTTTTATATATTTCTTGAGGAAATGCTTCATTATAGAGATGTGACACGCTGTGTGTCGGGAGCCTTGGCAAAGTCAGTAGAGCGTTGGCTGCTGATCAAAGGGTCGGTGGAATGGGTGGATCCACCTCTCCCTGGGCCTGTCAAAATATTATTGGCCTACATGTCAAGCCCGAGCACTCTTCTAAAGCCTGAATGTGGGGCTCTGTTTCCGCCTACCACCGTCGTAACTCAGACACTGTTCGTTGGTACTCATCTTTAATCTTGAAGGAGGTGCTGGTGGTGGCAGGGTCAAGTGGGTCCTCTACGGTGCCTGAGAATACTGTGATGCAGTTGGGGTGGAAGACCTTGCCGTAACATCGACTTTGGTAATTCTCCAACAGCATGTCCCTAATGAAGAGAATATCCGACGTCGATACACTCAATCCCGTCTCCCCTTCCCTCTCTCCCTTGCGGTTGTCGAACACGTGGACGAGCAGGTTGGGGATGACACGCTTCAAGTTTCCCCCGTCCCCTCGGAAGCAGGTTGAGTCGACCACTGCGTAGAGGGAGTGCATGCTGCCGATTCTGGTCAGGGCGTTGCATTTGATCACCTGTTTGACCACGACGCAGGCGGTCACTTTCGATCCGGCCAATCTTCCGTACTGGTCTAGCGGTGTACCACACTTCCAACGTTTACCAGGGGACAAAACTTGCTCGGGAGTAACCACCCACACCCTGGCTTTGGAGGCTTTATTAAGAGGGTTGCCTATAAAGATACTGTACTTTTCCCAGAGATCTGGTTCTACGCCGGGGTAAGGGGATAGTTTGGTGTCACTCAGTACTAGCCACAACTTATTAGGAGCCTTGTTGTTGTGTTGTTGGGTGAGGTACGCGTGGATCTCTTCAGCGTACTTCCCGTAGAAGTTTAGGTCCACGTGGAGAGATCCCTCCTTGCCACCGCCTAGTACTTCTCTGCCCTCTATTCTCTTGTAAGGTACGCCCATTTTGTCAAGCTTCTTGTAGGCTTTGCGAAGGATGATCAGAAAATATGAGCAAGGAGGTTGGAAGCGATCACAAATGGTCGCCATCATCACTCGACTGTACTCCGACGGCAGGTGCTCAACCAACGCGTCTGGGTGCCAATCTCGGAGTTTCAATATCTGAAACTCGCCCGCCATTTTCGTAATATGCGAAATAGATCCTTCCACGTCCTCCTAAGGGGCTCCACACATCCTCAGATCCTTGGTCGATGACGTGGTGACGGTGCAGATGCCGCGGAAGGCCACTATCACGCCCAAAACTTTATCTTTGTTGAGAATTTTCAGCACAGATATGGGCACTTTGGTCACCATAATACAGTCAGCCCTCCATTTAACAGACTTTTAGGGGGGAAACGAAGTCCGTTAAGTGCAAAAGTCCGTCAAGTGCAAATGACCCCTGAAAAGTGGTTATTCATTAATAAAATGACAAAAATTAGGTTTTTCTTACCTTATTTACATACAGTATGTACAAGGGACTCGGAGCACTTGTTACTCCTAGTCAGACGTGGGGACATCCTCTAATATTGGGACATCCTCCACATCACGGCTGGTACCAGGCTGGGGGGAATCTTGGCCACGGCTGGTACTAGGCTGTGGGTCATCCTCCACATCACGGCTGGTACCTGGCCGTGGGTTATCCACCACATCACGGCTGGTACCAGGCTGTGGGTCATCTGGATCAGTGATGGTGAGACTGGGAGGGCGACGTGGGGCAAAAAAGCTGCTAACCTTAGTCTGCCTGCCGCCACTATGTTGTAGACGGATGATGATCTCCCTCAACATTCGGAGATTACCATAATGGGACTTGGCTTCCAGATCCGTGCTGTAGTCTGTGAAGTCAATGAGGGAATCGACACAGTTACGTAGGGTGGTCAATTTTAACTGTTTAGGCTGGACTTTATCTTCATCACTGCTCTCATCCTCGTCGTCCTCATGGGCAATCTGCTCGGCAATCTGCTCGGTTGTGAGGACCTCATGACCCTGGGCTGTTTCGTTCTCGTCGATCCAGTCCCTCACATCGTCGATAGTGACTTTCTTCTCTCCGGCAGTTTGAAGGAGCCTGTGGAAATCCTGCGGCTCATATCCCTCGAAGCCCTCGAATTCATTGTCGGATTCATGGTCAATCAGCAACTTGTGCCAACAATTTGCAAGTGTGGAGACCTTCATGTATGACCACGAACTGGCGAAATTGTATAGGGCAGACTTGATGTGGTAGGCCTTGATATTTGCCAGTGTCCTCGCACCTCTGGTATCTTCTATCTCGTCACTCTCGTCCTCGATGACAACTAGCACTTCGTCGAGGTATCTTCTGGTGTAGCGCCTCTTCACTGCACTGATGATAACTTGATCCATTGGTTGCACCAGCGAAGTGGTGTTTGGGGGCAAGTACATTACCCGAATCCGGCCGTCCTCACTAATCAGCTGATCCGCATTAGGGTGGGCAGGTGCGTTGTCTAGGAGGAGGATAGCCTTGACATCTGCAGGAGCAATTTTCAAAACTTCCTCTTGGAACTTTCGTACAGATGGACAAAAATGATGAATAAACCAGTGTAGGAATATGGCAGAGGTAAACCACGCATTCTTGGAATGGTAATAATGAACAGGGAGATCTCTTTCCCTATTTACATCCTTCAAAGCTCTGGGTTTTTTGGCCTTGCCCACGACCGCCACTTTCAACCTGTGCGTACCTGTGGCATTTGCTCCCACCAATGCCGACAATCGTTCCTTGCTCAACTTTTTTCCCTTAGCCTTCTCCTCGCATTTCCTCGCCTGAGTGTTCTTTGGCAATGACCGCCAATAAAACCCTGTCTCATCCGCATTATAAACTTGGGAAAGAGACAACCCTTTGTGACGCATGTCGAGTATGAGCATGCTGTACAGAACGCCCAGTCAGGCCCCACTCTCGCTAGGATCGTCAGGGCAGGAACTTTGGCTGTAGTCTGTGTAGAGTTTCCTAACTCAGTTTATGTGAACCGTTGTACTATAAGTATTATCATTATGTATTTTGTTTTCTTCTAAGTCAACGAGTTCTATTTTATATCATTAGATATAAGTATTGTGTGTGGGACTTGTATGTAATGATGAGAGGAGAGAGACAGAGATATTACGTGGCGGGGGGTCAGTGAGTGCGCCACGCGGGCCGGTAGGCCTAATTCCCTCCTCCCTTCCTCCCTTTCAGCGCGTGGGAAGTTCTTTGTCGATCCCAGATTGAGAGAGAATATGACGTCATGATTGCCAGTGGGCGGTCCTTAGTAGTTGGCGTTATGCTCACTAAAGGGCCGAGTATAAAAAGGGAGGTCCCGCCGCATTTTCCTCAGAACTCATCAGGCAAAGCGACCTCTCATATCCCTTGCAACTATCCATATTCTTCCGACTGATGTGAACTTTCTCTACTCTCTGAACAGCCTATCTTCTTCTCTTCTCGTCCCTGTTTAACCTCCATGACCCCTTTGGTGCAGATTTAGTCAGCCAAAGTATTATCGCTTGAGTTCTCACGAGATAAGTGCCTGTTAGATAGCCTATTTTTGGAAGGGTTAACTAGAATAGGATTGATTGATGTTTGTTGCACTCGTATATGCATTTCCCTGTGTGCGATTATTCATGTTCCTGTTTTCTGCTGGTTTAGGCAATGCTAGACTGGGATAGGGTTTCTGTGTTGTGATTTCCTATGAGTGCTAGGTTGGTTGAACCAGCACAATTGCAACGGAGACGTGGGAAGCCTAGGGGGTCTTTTTGATTGTGTACCGTGGGAGTTTAGCACTGTGTTGCGAGTGAGGGCTTTTGCCTGTGCCACCCAACACTGTGCTATCTCATTTGCTTGACTTTGAGAGGATCGCCAGGAGAGAACCAGATACTAGTGATCTGGATCTCTCAAGAGAGCATCCCGTCAATTACCGTAATTTGGCCGCACAGTCTTAAGGACCTCGCTAGGCTACGAGCCGCTTGCTCAGCCATTGTCTCTTAACCTTAGATATCCCAGCTAGACTTTGCTCGACCAGCAGATACAGCATAGTATTGAAGCTTCTCCTTATGTATATTATTGTTTAAGCACTATTGATTTCATGTGTGGCACGCTTAGCTACTTCAGAGATTAGTGGCCCACGAGCACAATCTTAGTAGGCTATTGCCAGTGCATTGTCGGAGTACTTCTTCTTAATGTTTGCCATATCCTATTGCTTATTCTTATAATTCTTCTTATGTCAATTTAAAGCCTTTAATTACCAGTGAGTTATTCATTAAATTGCTGTTCAAAATCCGATACTTACTTCTTATGAGTATTCGAGAAGCATCTAACTTATCAGAAGATTCCTTGCTTGATGCTCGAGGACTATTGTTTAACGTAACGTAATAGTGCCGATCCGAAGTAGAGGGTGGAGGACTTCTTAAGTTCTTAGTTCAAGGGTGGATTACTTCGGCTTCGGCCAACACTATTCTTTAGTGTTGTAGTACTTTCTTCTTTGTTTGATTGTTGACCAGACTAGATAACTCCCGTCTTGTTATTAGTCTGTTGTGTGAAACGCTAGTACCGAGTTCTTGTATACCCCGTTATAGCAGATAGAACTCTGGAGGGTAGTGGCGTTTTTTGTTCGGCTGGCAGTACTCTGGGGTTGGGATCGTGTGTTTCCGTTGTGGCAGCGAGCCATACTCGAGTCCTGTGTAAGAGCCCTAGTGTACCCGAGTGCCCGGTCGTAACAAATGGCGACCTTGCTTAGGATTTTGTGAACAGTATAATTTTTTGCAGAGTTGTACAACATTTGTTTGTTCGTACTTTAGCGTACATATTGAAGAATATTTTTTTTTGTAAGGCAATTAGGAGAGCATTTAAGAGACTCCAGTTAATTTAGTAATTAGTGCTTACATAAGGGAGTTTAACACTTTTGTCTCGAGAATTTTTTGGTGAACTTCAGTATGTCGGGCCCTAGTACTGACGAGGAGCGAGAGATGCTAAGTGAGGAGGTGCCGTTAGTAACTAGTGAGGAGGATGCTAGACTTTTTGTGAGTAAGCAGTACCATGTGACGGAGGAGAGGCTGACTGGGGTGAATGTTTATGGCTTGCACCTGATAGCCAAGGTTTTGGGTCTATCCAATGTAGGAGGGATGTCCAAGGGGGAGCTGATTTCCTGGGTGTTGCGTGGGCGACATGGGGTTTCGGAGGAGAGGGCGTTTGGGGGGGTTCCTCCCCAGATCCCCTCTCACTCGACTCCCACAGTGCCGTCCACTCAGTTGCCGGAGGTTAGCACTCTCCCACAGAGGGATGAGCATTGGAAGATTGGAGGGCCCTCGGGCGGTGCGTATGGTGGTTCCCCAGTTCTTGCCCCCCCTCCTTCAGTAGTGGCAGCTCCCTCTTCCGGCCTGTCTCCTGAGATGATATTTAAACTCGAGCTTGCTAAAATGGAGAATGAGTCTAGGAGGTATGCAATCGAGGCTGAGACTAGGAAGCAGGAGATTGAGTCTAGGAAGCAGGAGAAGGAGATTGAGGCTGAGATTAGGAGGCACGAGGCTGAGCTTAGGTACGACTCAGAGAAATATTGTGCTCAAATAGATTTAGATAAGACTTGTGCAGAGTCGACAGGGATTCGGATGGGCCGTGAGGGCCAAGTAAGAGAACAGTCCTTGTCTCACTTAGTCAAATTGGTGCCGGCATTTAGTGAAACTGAAGTCACAGAATTTTTTAATCGTTTTGAGAAGAAGTGTAGGGAGCATAATTGGCCTGAAGAGAAGTGGGCAGCTCTGGTCTCCTCAAGACTTACGGGTAAGGGTCTGAAGGCTTATGATGCACTGCCTTTAGAGTTTTGCATTGACTACCCAGAATTGAAGAGAGCTGTCCTACGGGCATACGAGTTGCAACCAGAAACATATCGATTGAAGTTTCGGGGTGTTACAAAGACTAGGGAGGCGACCTTTCTTGAACATGCCCGGGACTTAAAAGATGCACTTACAAACTGGACACGTTCTGAGAAAGCTGAGACGGCCGAACAGTTGACTGAGCTGTTTCTGCTCGAGCAGTTTTATAAGTGTACAGGTGCAGAAATGACTTTAACTATTAAAGAAAAGAATCCAAAAACTCTACAGGAGGCAGCTGAGATGGCTGACCTCCGGCTATCATTAATTCGTGGGTGCGGGTCTGCCCAGCGTAGTGAGGCAGGTAACAAGGGGCGTGACGCCCCACCCCCCCGAGTTAGTAATATATCTTATGCAAACAAGTACAAGAGTTATGATACCAAGACTGACCACAAGACTAGCACCGTCCCATTTAAGAAGGGGCCGGGCCCTTCCCAGTACCAAGGGAAGCCCAAAGGGGAGTTAGAGTGTTATCAATGTCATAAAAAGGGGCACTTTGCAAGAGTCTGTCCTAGCAAACCACCTACAGCAGCTGTGTCTTTGGCCTGCAACATTGGTGTGTCTCTGAAGCCTTCTGAGTTTGCCCGGGGCAGTTCGTCAGAGGCTGAGGCACAGCCAATGCAGAAGCACCTGGGAGGCTCGAACCCTCCTCAGGATGTTTTTTGCGACCATAGAGGACGGGGTTGCGTGATGTGGGCGGGGCGCAAGCATGGAGTAGAGGTCTTGCGTGATACAGGTGCTTCCCAGACTTTGATGAAAAACTTGACTGGCTACCCTATAAATGCGGCTCGGGTGGTGGTGGTGCAGGGTATTAATGCAACTCGGTCATACCCGCTGGTGCGGTTGGAGTTGGAGGTGGATGGTGTGGCACGTGAATTGGATGTTGGGATTGTGGAGAAACTGCCAGTGGAGGGCGTCGACCTTCTTCTCGGCAACGACTTTGCAATGCCCGCTTCTGAGGTTCTACCCTTAGTCGTTGCCGAGAGGCCGGCCGACGTGAGTAGGGAAGAGCGAGAGTGGGTCGAGCGGTGCCAGGCACAACCCATGGCGTGTGCTGTCACCCGAGCTCGGGCAGCTAAAGTGTCACAGCCTAGTCCTCCGTCTTCAGACCAGCAGAGGAACGATCAACAGGAGGAGGCTAAAGCTGGAGTTGGTTTTAAGAGTTTTGACTCGGCGGCTCTCCTGGGTGATTCAGTATTAGCACCATTACTTAGTTCTGGAGTAGCCCCTGGGCCTGTCATCGAGAGTGACGAGGCTGGGCATGACGAGTCTCCACGACAGCAACGTTATGAACATCGAGAGAGACAGAGGGAGCAGCTCAGTATCGGGGAGGGTCATGCATTGCTCCGGGAGCAGTTAGATCGCTTGGCACCCTCAGATATACGTCGGTTGCAGCTGGAGGACCCTGAGCTCCAAACGTGTGCTAATGGAGCTGTGGAGCTCGACGAGGACGGTGATGCACAGCCGGGAGATTTTTTTTATTTAGATGGCATCCTGTATCGGCGTTTTCAAGACCCTAACCGTAGCTGGAAGATGGGGTCCGGGGTAGTGGACCAGTTGGTGGTGCCGCGGGAGTGCAGGGATAGCCTACTGAGTTTGGCGCATGACACACCGCTGGCAGGACATTTGGGGGTAAGAAAAACGGTGGCGGCTTTGGGGAAGTTGTTTTGGTGGCCGGGGATGAAGTCTCATGTGCAGTCCTGGATAAACTCATGTGATATTTGTCAACGGGTCGGGAAACCAAACCAAGTTATTCCTAAAGCTCCGTTGCACCCTATTCCTGTAATTGGGCCACCTTTTAGTAAGATTGTTGTTGACATGGTTGGTCCCCTCCCTCCCACAAAGGCTGGTAATAAATTTTTGTTAACCATCATGGATGTTGCCACTAGATACCCCGATGCATACCCCATGAAAAACGGCATGGCTAAGACGGTAGTCAGTAACTTGTTGTGGTACTTTTCAAGGTACGGGTACCCGGAGGAGATTCAGTCTGATCAGGGGTCCAATTTCACCTCCAATCTCTTTAAGCAAACAATGCAACAGCATGGAATACGGGCGGTGGTATCGTCAGCGTATCACCCTGAGAGCCAAGGGGTGCTTGAGCGGTGGCATGCCACCCTTAAAAGCATGCTCAGGTGTTATTGTGCTGATAACGGAAGAGATTGGGATCTTGGATTGCCGTATGTACTGTTTGCTGCTCGGGAAGTGCCTGGTGAGAGCCTGGGATTTAGTCCAAACGAGCTGATTTTTGGACACCGAGTCAGGGGCCCCCTTAATATGCTGCGGGAAATTTGGGAAGGAACTGTGCCGCCTTGTTCCTTGTTGAAGTATGTGTTTGAAAGCCGTGAGCGCATGCTTAAGAGTCTGGAGATGGCAGGTCGGAATTTAACAGGGTCACAAGCTTTAATGAAGGACAGGTATGATCGCAAAGTGAAGCTCCGGGAGTTCATTGTGGGACAGGAGGTGTTGATTTTGTTGCCTTTGGTGGGTAACCCCTTGTCGGCGAAGTATACTGGACCCTATAAAATTGTGGAGAAAATTTCGGACCTAGATTACCTTGTTGCCACTCCAGACAGGAGGAAGAAGAATCAGTTATGTCACGTGAACCTGATAAAAGAGTATGTGAGGCGCCCCTCTGAGCCTCTCACTGTCCCTGTGTTGGCTTGTTGCGGCCGTGGTGGAGAAGGAGAGGGGGACAGTCAAGCTTCAGAGGAGGATAGCTGGGATCACCATGTTTCAGCGGATCAGTGGGCGGGGAACTCGAGCCTAAGGGCTGACGAGGCTATAGCCCATTTGCCTGAGCCGCAATTTGAAGCTATCCGTCAGTTGCTCGGTTTATACCCCACTGTATTTGCTGAACACCCAGGCCTCACTACTCAGGCTATGCATGATGTTGACGTGGGGGACCATCTACCCTTTAAGTCAATCCCGTACCGTGTGCCCCCCATAAAACTACCCGCTCTGAGGGATGAGTTGGAGTATATGCTCGGTAGAGGGTTGATAGAGAAAGGCACCGTTAAATGGACTTCCCCCGTAACACTGCAGCCTAAGCCAGATGGCAAGGTACGCTTCTGTATTGATTTCCGTAGGCTAAACGGTTTGACTCCAACTAACCCATATCCTCTTCCTCGGGTTGATGATAGTGTTGATAAAATTGGTAATGCTCGGTTTTTGTCTAAAGTAGATTTAGTAAAAGGTTACTGGCAAGTACCTTTGTCCGAGCGTGCTAAAGAGGTATGTGGTTTTGTGGTGGACGGGAGTACTTACCGGTGTAATGTTATGCCCTACGGACTTAAGAATGCACCAGCAACGTTTCAGAACCTGATGAATGAAATTGTCAAGGACATTCCAAATTGCACTGTATACTTGGACGATGTAATCATTTATGATGACGACTTTGAGAGCCATTGTGAGCACCTGGAGACCTTGTTCCGGAAACTTAGTGAAGCAAGTCTGGTAGTAAATTTGGCAAAGTGTGACTTCGTAAAAGCCACTGTGCAGTACCTTGGGTTTGTAGTGGGAAGGGGACAGGTGTGCCCTCCTCAGAACAAGGTACAGGCTATCAATAAATTTCCGCACCCAACCACCAAGAAGCAGATCATGAGATTCTTGGGTATGATAGGCTACTACAGACGCTTTATAAAAGGTTACTCCACGGTGTTGGCACCTCTCACAGATTTGTTATCTAAAGACAAAAAGTTTTTGTGGGCGCCTGAGTGTGAAAAGGCTTTTAATTTAGTGAAGCATTTGCTGTGTACTCACCCGATACTCAGGGCCCCAGACTTTAACAGGCCTTTTCAGCTGGCAACAGATGCTAGTGGTGTAGGGGCTGGTGCCGTCTTGCTACAGACAGACAATGAAGGTGTGGAACACCCAGTAAGTTTCTTTTCTAAGAAGTTCAATGCTGCACAAAAGAACTATTCTACAATAGAAAAGGAATTACTGGCGATTGTGCTGTCACTCAGGCACTTCGAGGTGTATGTTCCAGCCTATGGCCCAGTCGTGGTTATCTACACTGATCATCACCCTTTGAGATTCCTAAATCAATTTCACAATCGCAATATGAGACTGACCCGGTGGTCATTGATGTTGCAGGAGTATAACCTGGACATCCGGCATATTGCGGGATGTGACAATGTGATTGCGGATTGTTTATCGAGGGTAGATGATCAGTCGTAGGCTATCACAGGTGTATGATCCCGAAGAGATTGACACACGGGTAGCCTCCTGCTTTGGTTTGAGTAGTATTTTGCGCTTGGTGCTTGTTGGCTCGCGGTTGTAGCCCAGCGTATTGGGTCGTAAAGCAGGATTGTTGAGCGTTTGGTATAGAAGAAAATAGGCTGCCCTTATAGTGCAGCCGGAAAAAAACATATTAAAATATAAAAATCATATAAAAACTCTTTCTTTTTGATATAGATAATTGTATAAGTTTGTCATAGCCTATAGTGTTTGAGTAGTCCACGAACTATCAAACGGCTGAGCTGCTGTAAGCTCGCTCTGGGAGCATGATATTATGTCTTTTACTATTGTTGGGAGGAGTTATGAAATGTGAATTTTTTTTTTATATAAGATGTGTTTTAGTGATAAACTCAGCGTTGTTTTAGTGCCATGCGGTCGCTGGGTGTGAGGGGTTTGATGGGGTTCTGTATATCAGATTTTAGCTCGGGTTGAGCAAGTAAAATCTTGGGGGAGGTGTGACGCATGTCGAGTATGAGCATGCTGTACAGAACGCCCAGTCAGGCCCCACCCTCGCTAGGATCGTCAGGGCAGGAACTTTGGCTGTAGTCTGTGTAGAGTTTCCTAACTCAGTTTATGTGAACCGTTGTACTATAAGTATTATCATTATGTATTTTGTTTTCTTCTAAGTCAACGAGTTCTATTTTATATCATTAGTTATAAGTATTGTGTGTGGGACTTATATACAATGATGAGAGAGAGAGTTATGTAACGACGGCCAGTGAGCGCGCCACGAGGTGTGTAGGCCTCACTCCCTCCTCCCTCCCCCCTTCCTCCCTCTCAGCGCGTGGGAAGTTCTTTGTCGATCCCAGATTGAGAGAGAATATGACGTCATGATTGCCAGTGGGCGGTCCTTAGTAGTTGGCGTTATGCTCACTAAAGGGCCGAGTATAAAAAGGGAGGTCCCGCCGCATTTTCCTCAGAACTCATCAGGCAAAGCGACCTCTCATATCCCTTGCAACTATCCATATTCTTCCGACTGATGTGAACTTTCTCTACTCTCTGAACAGCCTATCTTCTTCTCTTCTCGTCCCTGTTTAACCTCCATGACCCCTTTGGTGCAGATTTAGTCAGCCAAAGTATTATCGCTTGAGTTCTCACGAGATAAGTGCCTGTTAGATAGCCTATTTTGGAAGGGTCAACTAGAATAGGATTGATTGATGTTTGTTGCACTCGTATATGTATTTCCCTGTGTACTATTATTCATGTTCCTGTTTTCTGCTGGTTTAGGTAATGCTAGACTGGGATAGGGTTCCTCGAGTTGTGATTTCCTATGAGTGCTAGGTTGGTTGAACCAGCACAATTGCAACGGAGACGTGGGAAGCCTAGGGGGTCTTTTTGATTGTGTACCGTGGGAGTTTAGCACTGTGTTGCGAGTGAGGGCTTTTGCCTGTGCCACCCAACACTGTGCTATCTCATTTGCTTGACTTTGAGAGGATCGCCAGGAGAGAACCAGATACTAGTGATCTGGATCTCTCAAGAGAGCATCCCGTCAATTACCGTAATTTGGCCGCACAGTCTTAAGGACCTCGCTAGGCTACGAGCCGCTTGCTCAGCCATTGTCTCTTAACCTTAGATATCCCAGCTAGACTTTGCTCGACCAGCAGATACAGTATAGTATTGAAGCTTCTCCTTATGTATATTATTGTTTAAGCATTATTGATTTCATGTGTGGCACGCTTAGCTACTTCAGAGATTAGTGGCCCACGAGCACAATCTTAGTAGGCTATTGCCAGTGCATTGTCGGAGTACTTCTTCTTAATGTTTGCCATATCCTATTGCTTATTCTTATAATTCTTCTTATGTCAATTTAAAGCCTTTAATTACCAGTGAGTTATTCATTAAATTGCTGTTCAAAATCCGATACTTACTTCTTATGAGTATTCGAGAAGCATCTAACTTATCAGAAGATTCCTTGCTTGATGCTCGAGGACTATTGTTTAACGTAACGTAATAGTGCCGATCCGAAGTAGAGGGTGGAGGACTTCTTAAGTTCTTAGTTCAAGGGTGGATTACTTCGGCTTCGGCCAACACTATTCTTTAGTGTTGTAGTACTTTCTTCTTTGTTTGATTGTTGACCAGACTAGATAACTCCCGTCTTGTTATTAGTCTGTTGTGTGAAACGCTAGTACCGAGTTCTTGTATACCCCGTTATAGCAGATAGAACTCTGGAGGGTAGTGGCGTTTTTTGTTCGGCTGGCAGTACTCTGGGGTTGGGATCGTGTGTTTCCGTTGTGGCAGCGAGCCATACTCGAGTCCTGTGTAAGAGCCCTAGTGTACCCGAGTGCCCGGTCGTAACATGTGGAATTAAGTAACAGAATCTATGCAATGCTGGAATTCCTGAGCATGAAGAATCAGAATTACTTACATCAGTAATCAAATGAACGTCAATACGAATTCATAAAATAATTACAAAGGTGATTATGTAATCGAACGTAATCAAGGAAGCTGGGGGAAATAGGTGTTCACAGGGATGCTTCTAGGGATAAAAATGAAGTATGTGCGGGTAAATTCGTTATAAAAATGGGCGTAGGTTCTAGGTAAAATCAGTTAGGAAGGGAAATAAAATCACAAAATACACTTCCACCTCAACTCACAAAATACACTTCCACCTCAACTCACAAAATACGTAACAGAATACATAAATAGAAAAATCTGTGAGCGTGTGGCAAAGTGAATAACTGAACACAATTATATAACATATGCGTAAGACGTTCTGTAGAAAATTAATCAAATAATAGGTTTAGGAGTTATACACAGTTTTAACACAGATGGTATGTAAGGTTCAGAAGGATTAACATAGTACGCAATTTAGGATCTTGGGCACAGATCTCAAAGGTAATTAGCACAACACAGATCACATATCTTACTTTACCTTGACAACAATTACACAACGAAAAATACACAGAAACACTTAGGGAATAATTGGAGGGCAGGGGAAGAGAGTACAGGTCTGGCCAACGTAGGTCGTGGGTCCGAGGTGCAGCACTTCCGGGGTGGAGGGTGTCGCTCGAGCAGCACTTCAGGTGGGTAGGGTGTCGCTCGAGCAGCACTTCAGGTGGGTAGGGTGTCACTCGAACAGCACTTCAGGTGGGTAGGGTGTCGCTTGAGCATCACTTCAGGTGGGTAGGGCGTCACTCGAACAGGACTTCACGGGCACTTCAGGTAAGCACACTCTCCGGGCAGGGTAGGGGCAGGCTGGTACAAGCTACACTGTTAATTAGCTACTCTGTTCCTGGGTAGGTCTTGAATAGTATTGTGACTGTAGTTTGCATGGTTTACTACAATTTTCTTGAGATGATGCGCGGTTTTTTCCTCGACTCTCGTTTACAGGTTTTCAAAATCAGAGGGATATGGGGAAATGGTTGTGATGAAGTTGTGAGGTAATTACTTATCGTAGGTATACATAGTGGCTGTTTACATGGATACATATATGCTAGGTAGTTTATTACTTACTTAAGGCCTAGTTATTTAGTCTAATAATGGAGAAATGGGATGTGTACGGAAACGTCTATGAGCTAACCTCCTAGACAAACATTGTTATAGCTCGCCTAATAGTTGTTCTTGGTAGAGGTTTATTATATCTCCCAATCCATCATCATGTGTCCTCCTACCTACATCCACTTGTATCTGTAGACTTCAGGCTGTTGATGTTTTATTTGCATAAACATCTCTTCATTATACGGCAGTTACGGCAATGGCGGGAGGGATGAAGGGTGCGGGCGTAGCCCTCTCTCTATGTATCATCCTTCTCAACATCCAGAGGGGCTGTGCTGATATACAGGTGCAGAGGGGACCGGTAGTGTACCAGGTCAACACTAAACAAGCATTGAGGGACCTCGTCACACAGAAATCACACACGAGTGAAATTTCTGTCACCATTCCTGCCTGGTCTATTTCATATATCGGGAAGACGCCGCGACTGGGCAAATACTCTGGCACAACCTCGCTACAACACCTATTGTGCTACACTCTAATTAGCTGCGGAGATGTAGAGACCAACCCCGGCCCTAGTTCAACGTTGAAGAAACCTCACCACCAAACAAGTAAGGCAGACACCGACATTTCAACAGTCCCTAGCAGTAAAATTCGTTATAACAAACTGGGCCAGCAGGCACCCAAGTCTCCCGTCACGCTCCAACTCACAACCAAGACCGCAGGGCAACCGCCAGCACAGTGCCAACATTCTACCTACTCAACATTACCCTCAACTGTATCATCACTACCACAGATATCGGTGACCCAAGTAACACAACATGCAACCAGAACACCCAAACAAACAGGAAGCTCTAGCAAACACATCGACAATGAAGTAACAGCAACAACGGCCAAGAACAAGGACATAAAACAACAAATACAGGTAGGGGTGGGAGGGGGGCAAGGGGGAGCCACAACCTGTCCTCATCTCACGCGCTCACACACCATCAGCCGCTCACGGCGCACAGCTGATCACCACACCGCCAGACGTACGATGAACAGTAACAGGAAAATATGTATAGTGTGCGATATTGGATTCAACAAAAGGAGTACAACGTCACAATGTAGTAGTTGTAATGAAACAGTACACGATCGATGTACTTACATTACTAGCAGAAAAGAAGTGGAATGCGATAAATGTAGGGAAATAGCTATTAAGGGTCCTAAAATCATTTGTGAAATATGTGAATCACTCATAACAAGAAAACAAAGGATCATAAACTGTGTTAAGTGTAAAACTGTAGCTCACATGAAGTGCATCTCTAAGAAGACCAACAGTGAAGAACGGGAATTCCTATGCAACATATGTGCCTTGCATTCATTACCGAATATTAATGTAAATGAACCAATTAGTATTAACAACTCAGAATCCAGCCAGGACACATTCAAAATCAAAGATGAATACAGAGTGTTCACCAACAAAGGGCTCCATCTTATCCACATTAACGCCAGATCAATGTACCATAAATTGTCAGAATTAAACTTGTTAGCTAATAAGGCCAAAGCTTCAATAATTGCAATCACAGAAACCTGGCTGGATTCAAGTATAAACGATGGTGAAATAAACATTCAAGGTTTCAATATGGTTAGGAATGATCGCAATAGGCATGGGGGAGGAGTATGTCTGTATGTAAAACACAACCTCACACACACAACCAGGACCGACCTCCATGTAGAAAATCACGAAGCTCTGTGGATCGATCTACACCTGCCGAGGACAAGACCCATCACAATTGGGGTATGCTATAGGCCACCAGACGACACACAATTCTTGACCAAATTTGAACGAACGTTGTCATCGCTAGACCCTCGGAATGAATCCATCATACTAGGGGATTTTAACCTGTGTTACAAACAACGAAATGATAGGCTTGTACGAGAATATAGGCATATACTGACAATGCACAATCACAAACAACTCATCACAACCCCCACACGTATCTCTGAGAACACTGCCACAATAATAGACCACATAAACTGTAACAGAGAGGACAACATATCCCAATCAGGGGTTATACAGACTGGGATAAGTGATCACTTCGTCACATATTGCACACGAAAAACCAAAAAAAATACCCTAGAGAATCACAAGATTATCAAAACAAGGTCACTCAGAAACTACAATAAAGAAACATTTCTGGACATTTTATGGAATACAGACTGGTCTCCAGTGTTTGGAAGTACAAACGTTAATGACGCATGGGTTGGCTTCAGAACCATCATCACAAACATTCTAGACGAAATAGCTCCTCTGAAAGACATACGAATTAAAGCAAGGTCAGACCCATGGATCAATAATGACATACTACACCATCTGGAACACAGAGACAATTTGTTAAAAAGGCTAGCGAAACATAGACAGGATCAAGGTCTGAAACATGAGTTCAACAGGGCCAGGAATAAACTAAGTAGGAAAATAAAATCAGCGAAAACTAATTATTTTCACAATAAGGCAGAGGAATATCAGAATAACCCCAAGAAACTATGGAGGCACCTAAAAACAACAGGCTACAGGAACAAGACAAGGGATTCGTCTAACACTAATATTGCTCTCACCATTAATGATCAGATTTGCCACGATAAACGACAAATTTCAACCTACTTCAACTCCTTCTTCACCTCCATAGCAAACACACTTGCACAGAACCTACCTCAACCTCTCAATAAATACACGACAACAACGGCCACCTTTCGAAATTTCTACAGAGATAAAGACATACACCCAAACACATTTGCAAAATGTTACACCAAAATACACTTTTGACGAGCTGTCTAACCTAAATGTACATAAAAGCACAGGACCAGACAAAATTCCTGCCAAATTTCTACGAGATGGAGCCATTGGTATAGCAGGCCCCCTAACTCACATCATCAACTTGTCAATTAACACCAACACTGTACCTGCTGAACTGAAGGAAGCTATTGTAACCCCTCTATTCAAGAAAGGAAATAAACTAGAAGTTGGTAACTACAGACCAGTTAGCATATTATGTATTGTATCTAAAATCCTTGAAAGAGCGGTATACACCCAAATTGAACACTACCTCAAACAAAATGATCTATTCTATAAGTTTCAATCAGGTTTCAGATGCATGTACTCGACAGACTCCTGTCTCATCCACTTAACGGATCACATTCGTAAAGAAATGTCTAAAGGTAACTACACCGGTATGGTTCTTCTTGATCTACAAAAAGCGTTTGACACAGTAGACCATGATATCCTATGTAATAAACTACAAGCAATGGGCATAGGATCTGTGAACTGGTTTAAATCTTATCTTAGTGGTAGAACCCAAAGAGTCAAAATTGATGATAATATATCTGATCCTATGCCAATTAACTGTGGGGTCCCGCAGGGAAGCATCCGGTCCCTTACTCTTCTCTGTTATGTGAAACGACATGGAACTGAGCGTCTCATGTAAATTATTACTGTATGCAGACGACAGCGTGCTCCTGGTTTCAGGAAAAGACCCAATAAGTATTGCCACTTCACTTTCCAAAGAACTAGAATCATGTAGTGAATGGCTAGTGGACAATAGACTATCTCTTCACCTGGCAAGACGGAAGCCATCTTATGTGGAACAAAACGCAAACTGAAAGACATTGTGGGCTTCTCGGTCAACTGTAATGATATTCCTATAACAACAGTGTCACAAGTTAAATATCTCGGGACTAAAACTGGACGCGAGTTTGTCAGGTGAAACAATTTTGGAATCTATCCTGAGTAAGTGTAGAGCACGTATAAAATACCTGTATAGACAGGTGGGATGCTTGCCCGCGGCGACCAAAAAGACCCTCTGCGAAGCGCTTGTTCAATGTCATTTTGACTATTCTGTGTCATCCTGGTACTCTGCATCATCTAAATCAGCACAGCACAAACTTCAGGTCACTCAAATAAAATGGTTAGGTTCATGCTGAACCTAGGACCCAGATCACATGTTGGCCAGGAACAACTTCAGTCACTAGGTATGCTCAATGTCGCTGACAGGGCCAAACAAATCAGGCTCACTAATGCCTTCAAAATTTTCTATGACAGAGCTCCAGAGTACCTAAAGAATGATTTTGTTAAAGCAAATGAGAGGAGTGGACATAATACAAGAAACAGGATGTTTAATTTTAAGGTCCCGAGAATCCAAGGACAGGGTAAGCAAACATTCTTCTTCACCGCCATCAAGGACTGGAACGACCCTACCCCATTCAGTCCGTGAAAAGAGAACACTGTATTCCTTCAGACGTAGCCTGAAGGAACACCTGAACCGGACAGCTGCGAGAAGGGAGCACCATGCTTATGTCTACTACTAAATGCGACATAAGAGATAGACAAACCAAACTGAAATGATTACTGATTACGGATTACTGATTATTTACTATAGGATGTAAGGTATCTTAAATAACCCCCTAGAAATACTTTTTCTAAAGTATCCATTTCTTTATCCTCCCCATTTTTCCCCAGCTAACCTAATCCCACAAGGACCCCAATGGAATACGCCTACGGCCTTATTGGGCTATCCTTAGTTGGAATTATGCAAGGCTGGTACATGTCATATTTGTAACAGAACTATGTGGTACCAACTCTGTAAATTGGTAACTGAATAAATATTATTATTATTATTATTATTATTATTATAAGCAAGATCCGGGGGCTGAGGAAATGCTATGCTGTGGTTGGCTGCTGTGAGGGGTGGGGAGGGGGGGGGGGGAGCAGGCTGTTGATTGGTGGAGCGGATTTCCCATTCTCGAGGCTGGTGGTTGTTGTCGTAGAACATGGGAAGCAGGGTTGCTCTTGTATTTG
This sequence comes from Lithodes maja, assembly GCA_037953745.1. Taxonomy (NCBI): domain Eukaryota; kingdom Metazoa; phylum Arthropoda; class Malacostraca; order Decapoda; family Lithodidae; genus Lithodes; species Lithodes maja. The sequence continues at coordinate 60,885 of JBAKBP010004207.1, forward strand.
TCCAGGGATCAGAGCATGGGAAAATTGGGTGCTTGGCTCTTCTATTTTTCGTGTCTTCTGTTGCTTTCTTGTCTTAGCAGACTGGCTATTCTGCAATTGTTTTTTGGAGGGCTCGTCTTCAGACCCGTCATTTCAATAATGAACAGGGTAATGCTAACACGAACACCTAATATATTACCTCAGCAACACAACTGATTATCCCATTCAGTACCGGGTGACGTCCTTTTCGTTATATTCTGGCAACTATTAGACGATTTTATGGAGCTTAGGAAAGACGTTGTACCAAATAAAAGGTCACACGCTATCTCAATTAATCCTATAAGATATCATATATCCTTCTTAAGCTTAATAAAGTCGTCTAAATGTAGCTGACATCAAATAAAGAAGACGTCACTGGTACTGACAGGGTTAAATTTGGGCGGGACCACAGAGACTGCGGATGAAAAAAATAAACGAACGAAATAAAATAATTAAAACAAAGTATTTTTAAACTAACAATTCATTCACAAGAAATGTAATTTGTATGCATAACTAATGTCAGTAACATATTTTTCGGTCCGTAATTTCAATGTTGACACAATAAATTAAACTGAAAAATTGTATTACTGTCATAATGTTTATTTGTGTTTTGCCCTGTGCTGGGCTGAGGTAGAATGAGTTATTGTTTGTGCAACTCAGTTCATGCAACTCGTGCAGTTACGATATATAATTATGACACATTTTAGGCCCTTGAATTGATTTGAGAAACTTTCAAAATGCAAATGATGATGCAGTTTTTAACCCCCGGGCAGTCTCTTGATTAGAATGGCTAGGGTGCGCCCTTATATGACAGTGTTAAGATCAACATATACCGGAATTAGAATACAAGGGATTAAAGTCAATCTCAATGAAGCTTTTGATTTCCCATAGATCCTTCCCAAGCTGCATAAAGCCACTTAACTATAGCCTGAATATAGGTAAATATAGATTTTAAAGCAAGGAGAAAGGTTATATATTTGCTAAAGTCATCATCTTCTGCTCTGATCTTAACGTTTTTACTTTTCCCCAAAGATTATCCCTAACGTTTTCTTGAGCTTCTTGTTTATCCGTTTTAATCTTCTTGGAGTTCTTCTCAGCTAGATTTTTCTTTTCCTGTTTCCAAGAACTCTGATCATGTATATATTCACTCGATATTGAGTGAGTGAGAGAGAGAGAGAGAGCATTAACCCTTTGAAGATTGTGACGCTTTTTAACAGTTAATTCTGGTTATAATTAGACAATTATATGCAGCTTAAGAAGGGTCTGTGGGATTAATAAGGGTAAAGACTATCTCAATTAACCCTCTGATTTCCATATAAGTACCCTTCCTAATATAAATAAAATCGTCAATTAATAGCCGGAAAACAGAGAAGAAATGCGTATTGGATCGTGTTTTATTGTATGCCTTCGTATTAACTATTTCAGATCCAATACGCATTTCTTCTCTGTTTTCCGGCTATTAATTGACGATTTTATTTATATTAGGAAGGGTATACGTATATGGAAATCAGAGGGTTAATTGAGGTAGTCTTTACCTTTATTAATCCCACATACCCTTCTTAAGCTGCATATAATTGTCTAATTATAACCAGAATTAACTGTTAAAAAGCGTCACACTCTTCAAAGGGTTAATGCTCTCTCTCTCTCTCACTCACTCAATATCGAGTAACCTAAAACCAAGTCAACAATGTTCAGAAGTTGTTAAGAAGGCAAACAAAATAATTGGCTTTATAGGCAGTCATTTGAGCATAAAACCAAAGAAGTTATCCTAACCCTTTACAATTCCTTAGTCCGCCCTCTTCTGGAAGACTGCGTTCAATCCTGGTGCCCTTATTACCAAAAAGATATAAACAAGCTAGAACGAGTTCAACGTAGAGTTACCAAAATGATACCTAGCCTAAAGAACAAACCATACGAAGAGCGTCTTAGATAATTAAATCTATTTCCTTTAACCCAGCGCAGATTAAGAGGTGCTTAATTCAAGTGTTCAAAATCATCAAAGGCATCGACAATATGAACTGTAGTAGTACTTCACTATCGACCAATCTAATTACACCGGGGAAACGGTTGCAAAATTATTGGAAAATCTTTTAACTCGCACGAATCTAAGAATTTCTTCTTCAATCGAGTTGTCAACTTGTGGAATGGGCTTCCCCGAAATGTTATAGACTGCATCACCGTTGATTCATTTAAACTCGCCTAGAAAAATATCTCTCATCAAACCCGCGACTGACTGCGTTTGTAAATGATATAACTTTATTTTATCCTCCCCTCAGTTACTAACCCCTCTGTCCCTCTACTAACTTCCTAATGCCTGCCACGGACATTAGTTCCAGGGCAGTAACTCCTTTCCAATGTTCCCTTACCATTCTAAACCACTGTTTGGACACTTGATCCTCAGTGTTTTGGAGGACAAGCAACCTAGAAGGGTCACTAGATCTGTTGTTGCTTGATTTCCTTGTATTTCCTTTGTACTCACTCACTCACTCACTTCACTCCCCTCACTCCCTCCCTCCCTCACTCCCTCCCTGCCTCTCACCTCACACACTGGTCTGGCACTCCCAATATTCTCCCACCCCCGGACCACCACACCATCCATCAACACACTATATATGAGGCCCTGGTCAATAGTTCCCCACACACCTTTATAGATCACACGTCGTCAATAGTTTCCTTTAGTCCTCCAATAGAATTTATGATAGTACAATCGGCCTAATAAGTGATGTCTCGGCACCAAGTATATTTTGATCAATAATTGGCATCAGCAATATCTAAGCTTGATATATTCATTTCAAGTGAGATGTACAAACATGTTCCTACACTTACTCACCATATTCAACATCTGACAGACAGATGGACTTCTCGAAAAGGGGCGCCAGTCCTTGACATACAGTATACTGGCTTAAAAATCCAGAAAGGTTGATAGCCTCTGAAATCCTATTTTAACTAACTATGATAATTGTGAGGGGAGAGATTGTAGAGAGAGCTTTGATAGATTATGTGCTGGTGACAAGGGAAAGATTGTGTAGACTGCTGGATGTGAATGTGCTGAGAGGTGAGGCGGAGGGTATGTCGGATGATTACCTGGTGGAGGGAAAGCTAAGAGTTAGGAGTTACAGGAGAATGAGAGACAAGCGTGAAGTAAGAGAGGTAATACAAATTAGTGAGTTAGAGAAGAGTGCAAAAGAGAGGGAGTACAAGGAAAGACTAAATGAAAAGTGGATGGAAGTGAGAGAGATGGAAGAGAGAGAACTGGAGGTTGAATGGCAACAGTTTAAGGAAGGAGTGAAAGCAAGTGCAGAGGTAGTATGCGGCAAAAGGAAAGTAGGAGGCAGAGGTATCAGGAACGGAAGCGAGTAGTGGAATGATACGGTGAGAAAGGCAGTTGAGGAGAAGAGACAGTGTTTTGAGAGGGTTTTACAGGATGGTAGTGTTAGGTAAGGGAGAGGTACAAGGATAAAAGGAGAGAGGCAAAACGGAGAATTAGAGAAGCGAAAAAATATGCAAATGAAAGGTGGGGTCAAAGGTTGAGTGAGAATTTTGAAGAACGAAAGAAGATGTTCTGAAAGGAGGTAAATAAAGTAAGGAAAGGAGGGCAAAATAGGGAAGAGTCAGTGAAAGATGCAAATGGAGAATAACTAGTGGAACCAGTTGAAGTGAGGAAAAGATATGCCGAGTATTTTGAATCTTTGTTAAATGCAAGAGATGGAAGAGAAGCAGTGATTAAAGCAGTGGTGGATGGAGATAGGTTACCCAGGCCACCCAGGTGGCAGGGAATGAATGAAAGGATTGAGGAAAATGAGGTGAAAGAAGCAGTGAAACAAATGAGAGCGGGAAAAGCAGAAGGTTTGGATGGTATTGCTGTGGAGTGTATAAAGAAGGGTGGAGATGTGATAATAGATGGGTTGGTGAGACTTTTCAATTTGTGCTTTGCTGTGTCAATGGTACCAATAGACTGGAAGAGTGCATGTATTGTGCCGTTGTACAAGGGGAAGGGAGATCGGCAGGAGTGTACAAGTTATAGAGGTATTCGTTTATTGTCAGTGGTTGGAAAGCTGTATAGCAGAGTGTTGATAGAGAGGATAATAAAGTGTACGGAAGTTGCAATAGGAGAATAACAGTGCGGTTTTAGGAGGGGAAGAGGGTGCGTGGATCAGATGTTTGCAGTGAGACAGTTATGCGAGAAGTATTTAGAGAAGCATAAGGAGATATTTTGGGCTTTTATGGATTTGGAAAAAGCATATGATTGTGTGGATCGTGAAGCAATGTGGAAGGTGTTAAGGATTTATGAAATTGGAGGAAATTTGTTAGAAGCAGTTAAGAGTTTTTATGAAGGGAGCAGAGCATGTGTTAGAGTAGGAAATGGTGAGTTGAGTGAATGGTTTGAGGTAAAGGTAGGTTTGCGACAGGGTTGTGTAATGTCACCATGGCTGTTTAATATGTTTATGAATGGTGTGGTGAGGGAGGTGAAAAGGAGAACTATGGGAAAAGGATTGGGTTTAGTAGGAAAGAATGGTAGAGATTGGGAGTTGAATCAGTTGCTGTTCGCTGATGACACAGCATTGGTGGCGTATTCTGAGGAGAAACTGCAGCGGGTAGTCAAAGAGTTTGGTGTGGTTTGTGGAAGGAGGAAACTGAAGGTGAACGTCAATAAAAGTAAAGTAATGGTGTGTAACAGGGGAGATCATAGGGTGAATCTAGATGTGAGGCTGGATGGGGAAATATTGGAACAAGTAGAGTGTTTTAAATATCTAGGAGGAACAATAAGCAGGAGCGGAGGTATGGAAATGCAGGTAAAACAGAGAGTGTGTGAAGGAAGGAAGGTTTTCGGAGCAATGGGAAGTATGTGGAAGACGAGAAATCTCGGAATGAAAGTAAAAATGTGCACTGTATCAAGGAATTGTTGTGCCAACAGTGATGTATAAGGCTGAGACATGGGCTCTGAAGAAAAAAGAGCAAAGAAAGCTGGATGTGATGGAAATGAGCTGCTTGAGGAGTATGTCTGGAGTTACTCGTAGAGACGGTTTGAGGAATGAAGAGATACGTAGGAGAGTGGGACAGCAGGAACATTTGTCAGCCTGAGTGGACAGAAGGGTGCTGAGCTGGGGTATGGTCATGTTGAACGAATGAGAGATGAAAGGCTTACAAAGAGAATATGTGAGTCAGATACAAGGGGAGATAGAAGGGCAGGAAGACCCCCATTGAGATGGAGAGACTGTGTAAGAAAGGCTTTGGATGATAGAGGAATGACTATAGATCAGGCAGGGGAAGTGGTGGTGGACAGGAGTGAATGGAGAATGCTTGTGAATAGTTGAGTGAACACGTGGTCATTTGGGGGAAGGTGTCGGGCGCAAGTTGGACTAGATAGTAGTCCATCAGGCGCCTGGCCCAGGCAGACGATTAATATGAAGGGTGCGCCTGGAAGTGTGGTGGGAGGGCTTGTGGCTTTGGCTCCGCTGCTTGTCTGCCTGCAGAGATCGGAACCTCTCCGGGTGGTCGGGGGCCGGGGGAGTGCTGGAACGACTTTGGTGACCCTGGTGTCTGGGTCTTCTCCTGGGTGACCTGGATGTGTGTGAATTTGTGTTTTTATCTGTATTTGTTCGCTGTTTTGTTTTGTTTTTGTGTTTTCCCTGTTCTTACTCTGTCTTGAGTCGGCCACCCCCAAGAAAAAAGGAAAACAAAAATAATAAAATAAAATAAAATAGAAAATAAAATTTAAAAAAATAAAAAAATGTGGATTGGGCCTGAGCATATAGATAGATAGATGATAGTAATTATAATGGCACAGTACTTATGAAGAGGATAATTTTAGTATAGTATTGGAGGTTACTAGTTTCAATTGTCCCTATTTTGATTACCGGTATTCTATATACAAATTAATTTCTGCTGGTAAATTTAAATACATATGTTGCATCTACCGTTCCCCAAATACTCCTCCAGATCAAAGTCTTTTTGATTCTCTGTCCTCACAACTCGGTGTCCTCAATTTAAATGCTTCTTCTGAAATCACTGTGTTGGGTGATTTTAACGTCCATAATGTTGAATGGCTCACGCATTCAGCCAGGACTGATGATGCTGGTCTTGAATGTGAGCTATTTGCAGACTCATTTAATCTCACTCAACTAGTCAACCAACCAACCTGTGTACCAGATAATCCTAATCATAATTCCCACCTACTGGACTTATTTTTAACAACCAATTCAGAAAATTATGATGTTACAGTGAGGTCTCCGTTTGGATCTTCTGATCACTGTCTGATACAGGCTACCTGTCTATCACCTACCACACCTTCCCACTCTGAACCTGTTTTGGTGACTAAATGGCATTACGATAGGGCAGACTGGGAGGGTCTTCAAGGTTTCTTTATTGATATTCCCTGGACCTCTTTCTTTTCTAATGATGCACACTCCACCTTGAGCCACATACAAGATTTTGTAAAAATTGGAATGGAGACTTTTATTCCTCATCAAAAGTACAGTAAAAGATCTAATTCACCTAAATGGTTTGACCATAATTGTGCTAGAGTAACTGAACAAAAAGCAATAGCCTACAATGCATACACAAGATCAAAAACACATGAAGCCTTTAATTACTTTAGAAACATCAGAAATCATGCCAAAACTGTATTAAACCTAACTAAATCAAACTTTCTCCACAAGCAGGCAAATAAACTTCTAAATAATCCAAATGATAACAAAATATTTTGGTCTACTCTTAACTCATTCAAATCCAACTTCACTACTGCTTCATCCATTCCACCATTAAAATCTCCGACTGGCAATCTTGTAAGTGACCCACGAGGTAAAGCTAACCTTCTTCCGGATATTTTCTCCACCAACTCGACCTTAGATGAAATAAATCAAGATGTCCCTGTACTTAATTTTAATTCGCCTGAAATTCCCTCACTTAAGATCCACACCAGACATGTCAAAACTATTTTACAGAATCTCTCAGTAGATAAGGCTCCTGATCCAGATGAAATTCCTCCAATCGTACTTAAGAATTGCTCCTTGGTGCTCGCTCCTGTATTGGCAATTTTTTTCCGTCTATGTACTCATACCTCATGCTTCCCAGTACCCTGGAAAGAAGCAAACATCCATCCAGTTCCTATAAAAGGTACCTCTTCAGATCCATCAAACTACAGACCAATAACTATAACTTCCACTCTTGGTAAAGTCTTTGAAATTATATTAAATAATCACATAATTAAGCATCTTGAGAATAATAAATTAATCAGTGATAGGCAATATGGTTTTAGACGATGTCGATCAACTGCAGACATTCTTTGCCTTCTTACGCATCAAATCAACCAAGCTACAGACCAACATGGTGAAACACATACAATAGCACTGGATATATCAAAGGCATTTGATAGAGTCTGGCATCAATCCTTATTGTCGAAGATGTCACACTACGGCCTTGCATCATTAGTTCCACTAATTTCTTCTTATCTTCATAACAGAAAAATATGTGTAATGGTAGATGGCCTTTATTCTCAATTTCACTTAATAAATGCTGGTGTTCCCCAGGGATCAGTTTTGGCCCCAACTCTGTTCCTCATTCATATCAATGATCTCATATCTACCACTCATAATCCAATACATTCTTATGCAGATGACTCAACACTCCACAGTTCCTTCACATTTACCAATTTTTTCACCCAACCCGATCTTATAAAATCAAAAATAAACACTGCAATATCTCTGAACCAGGACCTTTCTAGAATTAATGAATGGGGAAAAAATAATCTAGTTTCCTTTAATGCACAGAAAACCAAGTACATTCAATTTTCTAACCGACAGAATCTCACTGACTCCCATATATTTTTTAATGATGTAAATATTCCCACTTCCCCTAGTATTGAAATTCTCGGTGTAACATTAACTACTACCTCAGTTACTAACCCATATGTCCCCTACTCCAGGGCAGTAGTTCCCCTTCCAATGTTCCCTTACCCACTCTAAACCACTGTTTGGACACTTGATCCTCAGTGTTTTGGAGTACAAGCAGCCTAGAAGGGTCACTAGACCTGTTGTTGCTTGATTTCCTTTGTACTCCTTTGTACTCTTTTGTACTAACTTGAGCTGGACACATTATGTTAGAAACATTGCTAAGAATGCCTCTAAACAACTGGGACTCCTGTACAGAGTTCGAGAATTCTTCACTGACGAGCAGTTGGCCGTAATATATAAAAGTCATGTGCGTTCTCAGATGGATTACTGTTCACCTCTGTGGAGTGGAAGTGGAGTCGTTGCATTGAGGCAGTTGGACACAATTTATAATAAAGCTATTAGATTAATCAATAACCCTGCAATCACACAGGACCTTCCTACATTATCCATACGAAGAAACGTTGCATCCCTTGCATTATTCTACAGATATTTTCACAGCAATTGTTCCGAGGAACTTGCTTCAATTGTGCCGCCTCTCCACATCTTTCCTCGTAGAACTAGGGCAGCTGAGAGCGCCCATGAATTTACATTTTCTCCTCCACAATGCAGAACTTCTACTTATCAAAATTAATTTATCCTTATAACTACTACTCTTTGGAATTCACTTCCCTCGAGTTGCTTTCCACAAACTTACAATCTACAAAAGTTTAAATCCAGTTGTTACAAACATTTTACGAATGGAGGATGCCTTTAGGCACATGGACCTTTTTGTTTTATCTGTGTTTTTCCTTCATCTGTTTATTGTCTCTTTAAAAAAAACAAAAAAAACAAAAAAAAAACACATAAATATTATGTATATTATTTGAACCCTTTGAAGATTATGACACATTTGAACAGTTTATTCTGGCTATCACTAAACGATTGCATACAGTTTAGGAAGGATATGTGGGAATTATAAGTGTAAAGACTATCTCAATTAACCATTAAATCCTTCCTAATCTTAATACAATCGTCTAATAATAGCCAGAGCACAGAACAAATGGGTATTGGATCTTGAAAGGGTTAACAATAAAACAAATAATACTAATAATATTACTGCAACTACTACTACTATATATCAATAACGACAATGACGAAAATAACGATGCTAATAATGATAATATTGTGGTTGGCATTATATAAATGCGTGTGTGAATGTCTGTCTGTGTGCTCGTAACAATAAAAATAATAATTAATATTTCTGTTCCATCCAACGTATATTTTAACTCACAACCTAATGACTTGTGTAAGAGGTTATATATTCTCCGATTTGTGTTTATGTAATGTTTCAGTTGCCATAACAATATTACTGCCATATTTGTCGACGTTTGCTTACATGCATTGGAATAATGTATTACTTCTTATGTAGGAAACACAGTTCTAAATAACATTGGCCTACTTCTTTGCATTGGGATGTGGAGTATGTTAATAGAGTCTACTCCCACGTATCATATAATTTAATGCATTGCCTACGTTGATTTTCCCTGTCAGGCTCAAATTCTGCTTCCTGTGGAATTGAGGGGGTGACTTTATTATTCACGAATGTTATGTTTTCGTTGCAGAAACACAAAGCACACACAATGATTAATTCCAGTCATGGGGAGTCACGCACGGAGGGAGAGAGAGAATGGAGAGGACAGGGGAACATGAGCGATGGATTGGGGGAGTAAGGAGAGAGGGAGAACAGAGAGAGAGGTATGGAAAGTATGCAGAGAGAAGTTGGAATGGAAAAATGTTCGAAGGAAGTGAGAACAGAAGGGGAGGGAGAAAAACGGATGGGGGTGTATAGTGAGGGAAGTATATGAAACGGGATGGGAAGGCGACACACACACGCAAAGAGGGAGTTTTATGATTTATAAATGAAAGCTGACTGAAAAGGGAGGTAGTGGATGCATCAGGGGTGGGAAAGGAGGCAGAACGTGTTATAGATAAATCAGAGAATGAACTAGGGTGAAAGTGGGTGAATGGAATAACATAAAGGTAGGGGAGAGAGGAAATACAGATTCAAGGAGTGGAGGAATTGACCACTTGCGAATTGTTAAGGACGTTACACGTTAGCTTACACGCAGTCGTAGGACAGCTGTAAATACAAAACAATCGAAATAATCGTTCATGCTATCCAACAGAAATCTGCATTATTAATGTATTTATGTTTCATATCGATGCATACGGCGCCAACTCGCAAGGATCAATTAGAGGCAATGTAAGGGAAAGGGGCAAAGCAAAGGGAAGTGTACAAGCACAACTGAGCGAGAGTGAGCGGAGAGGAAGGGAACGCAGTAAGATGGAGAAACTACGATGAAAGAGAAGAAGCCACAAATAAGAAGAAGGAGCAAAGTGAGAGTACCTGATAAAAATACACTTAACAAAGTAAACATAATAAATAAAAACACCATATGAAGCGGAACCCTATATTGACAACGTTTCGCATATAGGTGTGTCAGGCAAATGATGAAAACATATGCTAGACGTTATCAATAAAAGGCTCCTCCTCATATCGTGGTAATGAATATAAACACCATAAGAGGAGGAGCACTTTATTGACAACGTTTCGCAGAATGCTTCTTCAGGTCACTGCGAAACGTTGTCAACAAAGAGCTCCTCCTCATATGGTGTTTATATTCAAAGTGGAAGTAGAAGGGACGCAACAGAGATTGGGAGAAAGCCCAGAACAAGGGAGCACGGGGGAGGAGAGGAGGAGTAAACATAGAAGGAGCTGGGTCCAGAGGAGAGAGTTCAATGTTGTGATATATTGTGCCGTGCCGTGAGATATTGACGGAGGATCATTGTTACACGCTCACAGACAATCATACTAACGATCATAACAACTCCCGCCACGACTGTCATTACTGTACACCCTCATAGACAATAACAACAACGATCATAACAACAACTACCACGACTGTCATTACTGTACACCCTCACAGACAATAACAACAACGATCATAACAACAACTACCACGACTGTCATTACTGTACACCCTCACAGACAATACCAACAACGATCATAACAACAATTACCACGACTGTCATTACTGTACACCCTCACAGACAATAACAACAACGATCATAACAACTCCAGCGACAACTGTCATTACTGTACACCCTCACAGACAATAACAACAACGATCATAACAACAACTACCACAACTGTCATTACTGTACACCCTCACAGACAATAACAACAACGATCATAACAACAACTACCACGACTGTCATTACTGTACACCCTCACAGACAATAACAACAACGATCATAACAACAACTACCACGACTGTCATTACTGTACACCCTCACAGACAATAACAACAACGATCATAACAACATCTACCACGACTGTCATTACACTACACCCTCACAGACAATAACAACAACGATCATAACAACAACTACCACGACTGTCATTACACTACACCCTCACAGACAATAACAACAACGATCATAACAACAACTACCACTACTGTCATTATTGTACACCCTCACAGACAATAACAACAACGATCATAACAACAACTGCCACGACTGTCATTACACTACACCCTCACAGACAATAACAACAACGATCATAACAACAACTACCACGACTGTCATTACTGTACACCCTCACAGACAATAACAACAACGATCATAACAACAACTACCACGACTGTCATTACTGTACACCCTCACAGACAATAACAACAACGATCATAACAACAACTACCACGACTGTCATTACTGTACACCCTCACAGACAATAACAACAACGATCATAACAACAACTGCCACGACTGTCATTACTGTACACCCTCACAGACAATAACAACAACGATCATAACAACAACTACCACGACTGTCATTACTGTACACCCTCACAGACAATAACAACAACGATCATAACAACAACTGCCACGACTGTCATTACTGTACACCCTCACAGACAATAACAACAACGATCATAACAACAACTACCACGACTGTCATTACTGTACACCCTCACAGACAATAACAACAACGATAATAACAACAACTGCCACAACTGTCATTACACTACACCCTCACAGACAATAACAACAACGATCATAACAACAACTACCACGACTGTCATTACTGTACACCCTCACAGACAATAACAACAACGATCATAACAACAACTACCACGACTGTCATTACTGTACACCCTCACAGACAATAACAACAACGATCATAACAACAACTGCCACGACTGTCATTACTGTACACCCTCACAGACAATAACAACAACGATCATAACAACAACTACCACGACTGTCATTACTGTACACCCTCACAGACAATAACAACAACGATCATAACAACAATTACCACGACTGTCATTACTGTACACCCTAACAGACAATAAGAACAACGATCATAACAACAACTACCACGACTGTCATTACTGTACACCCTCACAGACAATAACAACAACGATCAAAACAACAACTGCCACGACTGTCATTACTGTACACCCTCACAGACAATAACAACAACGATCATAACAACAACTACCACGACTGTCATTACTGTACACCCTCACAGACAATAACAACAACGATCATAACAACAACTACCACGACTGTCATTACTGTACACCCTCACAAACAATAACAACAACGATCATAACAACAACTACCACGACTGTCATTACTGTACACCCTCACAGACAATAACAACAACGATCATAACAACAACTGCCACGACTGTCATTACACTACACCCTCACAGACAATAACAACAACGATCATAACAACAACTACCACGACTGTCATTACTGTACACCCTCACAGACAATAACAACAACGATCATAACAACAACTACCACGACTGTCATTACTGTACACCCTCACAGACAATAACAACAACGATCATAACAACAACTACCACGACTGTCATTACTGTACACCCTCACAGACAATAACAACAACGATCATAACAACAACTGCCACGACTGTCATTACACTACACCCTCACAGACAATTACAACAACGATCATAACAACAACTACCACGACTGTCATTACTGTACATCCTCACAGACAATAACAACAACGATCATAACAACAACTACCACGACTGTCATTACTGTACACCCTCACAGACAATAACAACAACGATCATAACAACAACTACCACGACTGTCATTACTGTACACCCTCGCAGACAATAACAACAACGATCATAACAACAACTACCACGACTATCATTACTGTACACCCTCACAGACAATAAAAACAACGATCATAACAACAACTGCCACGACTGTCATTACTGTACACCCTCACAGACAATAACAACAACGATCATAACAACAACTACCACGACTGTCATTACTGTACACCCTCACAGACAATAACAACGATCATAACAACAACTACCACGACTGTCATTACACTACACCCTCACAGACAATAACAACAACGATCATAACAACAACTACCACGACTGTCATTACACTACACCCTCACAGACAATAACAACAACGATCATAACAACAACTACCACGACTGTCATTACTGTACACCCTCACAGACAATAACAACAACGATCATAACAACAACTACCACGACTGTCATTACTGTACACCCTCACAGACAATAACAACAACGATCATAACAACAACTACCACGACTGTCATTACTGTACACCCTCACAGACAATAACAACAACGATCATAACAACAACTACCACGACTCTCATTACACTACACCCTCACAGACAATAACAACAACGATCATAACAACAACTACCACGACTGTCATTACTGTACACCCTCACAGACAATAACAACAACGATCATAACAACAACTGCCACGACTGTCATTACACTACACCCTCACAGACAATAACAACAACGATCATAACAACAACTACCACGACTGTCATTACTGTACACCCTCACAGACAATAACAACAACGATCATAACAACAACTGCCACGACTGTCATTACACTACACCCTCACAGACAATAACAACAACGATCATAACAACAACTACCACGACTGTCATTACTGTACACCCTCACAGACAATAACAACAACGATCATAACAACAACTACCACGACTGTCATTACTGTACACCCTCACAGACAATAACAACAACGATCATAACAACAACTGCCACGACTGTCATTACTGTACACCCTCACAGACAATAACAACAACGATCATAACAACAACTACCACGACTGTCATTACTGTACACCCTCACAGACAATAACAACAACGATCATAACAACAACTGCCACGACTGTCATTACACTACACCCTCACAGACAATAACAACAACGATCATAACAACAACTACCACGATTGTCATTACTGTACAGTGTCTTATAATAATTCGTGACCCCCCTCCCCCCCATCCTATGATTTCCTTAATTAAATTATTATTATCTGGATTGATTTTTTGATGGAACTTGCTTTTCACTTAATAGTATATATAGTTATGTAGTTGGTGCATAGAAATATAAACTTATAAAGTAGTTGCTAGAGATATTGTTCTATAATTAGAAGTAGGTGGAGTCCACGAATCTTTGTGACTGACTGTACACCCGCACAGGCAACTATAGCAACATTCACAATAACAACTAGGCCCCCTCTCCCTCCACAGCCTCTCCACAACCTCACCTCTGACATATTTATACATACATAAAACCCAATTCAACATACATAAATAGTCATCAGAGACCTACACACTATTATTGCATTTCTATTTACTATCGATGTCTACATCTCCAACTACCCTATAGCCTGAAAGTGGACAATTATACCAGCGGTCATAAGAACATCTCCCCCTCTCCACAGCCTCTTCACCAGGCCGTCAAACCGGAATAATTGTGTTTTAGGATTGGAATGCAAAGGAGAAAGAATATAGAAATATTTACTTAAAGTTGCATTGTGTTGGCTATTTTATCACTATCAAAGACACAATCGGAACTGAGAAGCATACATTATTTCTGTATATTTAGTAATGATGACTAAAAGGAAAGGGCAAGGTCTCTGGATTGGCACCGTCCTCTCCACTGCCTCACCTATAACACATATCCTCGGTAATATTGTATACTCTCTCTCTCTCTCTCTCTCTCTGTGTGGGCTGCATCACCGTTGATTCATTTAAACTCCGCCTAGACAGGTGTCTCGCATCAAGCCCGCGACTGGCTGCGTTTGTAAATGAATAACTTTATTTTGTCCCCCCCTCAGTTACTAACCCATCTGTCCCCTACTAACTTCCTAATCCTGCCACGGACATTAGTTCCAGGGCAGTAATTCCCTTTCCAATGTTCCCTTACCCACTCTGGACCACTATTTGGACACTTGATCCTCAGTGTTTTGGAGGACAGGCAGCCTAGAAGGGTCACTGGATCTGTTGTTGCTTGATTTCCTTTGTACTCCTTTGTACTCCTTTGTACTCTCTCTCTCTCTCTCTCTCTATCTATCTATCTATCTCTCTCTCTCTCTCTCTCTCACCTATAACCCCTACCCCCGGTAATATTGGCCGGTAATGGGACACTAGAGGAGGGTTACCGTGGTGTTGTAACTCGGGAAGGTTATTATGATCCATATTATTGAGGTTGACAGAGACAAATTCAAGGTAGAATTTCTTTGGTTGTTTGTTTGAGAGAGAGAGAGAGAGAGAGAGAGAGAGATTGTATATACAGTATACTGTATATTTATATTTTTTGTCTCTCTCTATTTTTTTGACTAGCATTATATGTATCATAATGTTAAAAACAAAAACAAAAATAGTAAAACAGTATAAACCAATCTACAATATATAGATAAAAGAGTTACAGTAGCGAGCCTCTCTTCCCCCAGTCGCGGCCACAACGAAGCCAATTTTGTTCAAGTGCACCTTTGTTACACACACTCTTTTCTCTCTTACGGACGTGTATTGTTTTTTTTGTCGGGCGATGGTACTTGTCGCGCAATATTGGGGCCGGGTTTAAAAAAAAAGTGGGGGGTGGGGGGGGGGGGGGAATTCTGAACCCCCTTCTCATTCTTGTTTAGCCCCATTCGTTTTGAAATTTTACGACGTTCACTTTATTAGTTTGGTGATTTTATTGAGATTTTATTTTTTATTTTTTTTATCCTTTTCCTTCCTGTTTAGTCTAATTAGTAATCAGATGTTATGACGTTCAGCCCATTAGTTTGGTGATTTTAAGACCTTTGTTACGACCTGGCACTCGGGTACACAAGGGCTCTCAATCAGGACTCGAGTACGGCTCGCTGCCACAACGGAAACACACGATCCCAAACCCTGAGTACTGCCAGCCGAACAAAAAACACCAATACCCTCCAGAGTTCGATCTGCTATAACGGGGTATACAAGAACTCGGTACTAGTGTTCAACAACAGACTAATAAAGAGACAGGAATTATCTAGTCTGGTCAACAATCAAACAAAGAAGTAAGAAACAACAACACCAAAGAATAGTGTTGGCCGAAGCCGAAGTAATGCACCCTTGACTAAGAACTTAAGAAGTCCTCCACCCTCTACTTCGGATCGGCACTATTATGTTACGTTAATTAATAGTCCTTAAGCATCGAGCAAGGAATCTTCTGAAAAAGTTAGATGCTTCTCGGATGCTCGTAAGAAGTACGTATCGGATTTTGAACAGCAATTCAATAAGCAAAACACTGGCAATTAAATATTATTAAAGGTTTAAATTGGCATAAGAATAATTATAAGAATATGCAATAGTAAATGGCAAACATTAAAAAGAAGTACTCCGCAAATGCACCGGCAATAGCCTACTCGGATTGTGCTCGTGGGCCACTAATCACTAAAGTAGCTAAGCGTGCAACACATGAAATCAATAGTGCATAAACAATATCATACATAAGGAAAGCTTCAATACTATTCTGTATCTGCTTAATCGAGTAAAGTCTAGCTGGGATGTAGTAGGCTAGGAAACAATGGCTGAGCAAGCGGCTCGTAGCCTAGCGAGGTCCTTGAGGCTGTGCGGCCAAATTACGTTAATTGACGGGGTGCTCTCTTGAGAGATCCAGATCGCTAGTATCTGGTTCTCTCCTGGCGACCCTCTCAAAGTCAAAGCAAACGAGTTAGCACAGTGTTGGGTGGCAGAGGCAAAAGCCCTCACTCGCAACACAGTGCTAAACTCACAAGGTACACAGTCAGAAAGACCACCTAGGCTTCCCACGTCTCCGTTGCGATTGTACAGGTTCAACAAAATCTAGTACACATCGGAAATCACAACACCAGTAGCCCTATCCCAGTCTAGCATTACCTAGACCAGCAGAAAACAGGAACAATAATAATAACACACAGGGAAATGCATATACGAGTGCAACAAACATTAATCAATCCTATTCTAAGTTAACCCTTCCAAAATAGGCTATCTAATAGGCATATATCTCGTGAGAACTCAAGCGATAATACGTTGGCTGACTAGCTCTGCACCAATGGGACCATGGAAGTTAAAAAGGGTAGGGAAAAGAGGAGATAAGATTGTAAAGATAGTAGAGAAAGTTCACATCAGTCAGAAGAATATATATAGTTAGCAAGGGAAATGAGAAGTCGCTCTGCCTAATGAGTTCTGAAGAAAATGTGGCGAGACTTCCCTTTTTATACTCGGCCCTCTAGTGAGCCCAACGTGAACTACTAAGGACCGCCCACTGACAATCATTACGTAATTGCTCTCTCTCAATCTGGGATAGACAAAGGCTTTCCCACGCACTGAGGGGAGGGGGGGAGTGCTAGTGAGTTAGGCCCACCTCCCGCATGGCGCACCCACTGACCCCCATTACGTAATCTCTCTCTCTCCTCTCATCATTACAAATAAGTTTTATACACAATACTTATAACTAATGATATAAAATAGAACTCGTTGACTCAGATGAAAACAAAATACATATTCATAATACTTATAGTACAACGGCTCACATGAACTAAGTTAGGAAACTCTACATAGACTACAGCCAAAGTTCCTGCCCTGACGATCCTAGCGAGAGTGGGGCATGACTAGGCGTTCTGTACAGCATGCTCACACTGGACATGCGTCACACCTCCCCCAAGATTTTACTTGCTCAACCCTGAGCTAAAATCTGACAAACACAGAACCCCATCAAGCCCCTCACACCCAGCGACCGCATGGCACTAAAACAAAGCTGAGTTTATCACCAAAACACATCTTATTATTAAAAAAAAAAAAAATCACATTTTATAACTCCTCCCAACAATAGCAAAAAGACACAATATCATGCTCCCAGAGCGAGCTTACAGCAGCTCAGCCGTTTGATAGTTCGTGGACTACTCAAACTCTATAGGCTATGACAAACTTATACAATTATCTATATCAAAAGAAAGAGTTTTTTTATGATTTTTATATTTTAATATGTTTTTTCCCCGGCTGCACTATAAGGGCAGCCTATTTTCTTCTATACCAAACGCTCAACTCCTGCTTTACGACCCAATACGCTGGGCTACAACCGCGAGCCAACAAGCACCAAGCGCAAAATACTATTCAAACTAAAGCAGGAGGCTACCCGTGTGTCAATCTACCCGGGATCATATACCCTTGAACGACCATCTGCAACCACGTTGTCACAACCGGCAATATGGCGTATGTCCAGGTTATATACCAATAACCTTAGTGACCACCTGGTCAGCCTCATATTCCGATTGTGAAACTGGTCCAAGAACTTGAGAGGGTGATGATCTGGGTAAACTACAACGACCGGACCATAGGCTGGAACATAGACCTCGAAATGCCCCAGCGCAAGCACAACCACCAGCAGCTCCTCCTCGACAACAGAGCAGCTCCCCTGGGCCGAATTGTACTTCTCCGAGCAGAAACTAACAGGATGCTCCAGCCCATCATCGTCCTTTTCAATTTCATTCATCAGGTTCTGAAACGTTGCTGGTGCATTCTTAAGTCCGTAAGGCATAACATTGCACCGGTAGGTACTCCCGTCCACAACAAAACCACATACCTCTTTAGCACGCTCGGACAAAGGTACCTGCCAGTAACCCTTTACTAAATCTACCTCCGTGATAGGCGATGCAGCCCCGAGGCGGTCTATGGTATCGTCAACTCCTGATAAGGTATAGGCGTCTGTCAGGGATAATGCACACACACTCTCGCAATCAACACACTCACTGATCTTGCCACTTAACACCGGTTGCAAAGTTACAGGCAACGACCACTCACGACATTCCCTATCCCTCAGACCCTTCGTCCACACGTAATCCAGCTCTGCTTGCACCAC
Organism: Lithodes maja; assembly: GCA_037953745.1. Classification (NCBI taxonomy): domain Eukaryota; kingdom Metazoa; phylum Arthropoda; class Malacostraca; order Decapoda; family Lithodidae; genus Lithodes; species Lithodes maja. Next base: position 80,062 of record JBAKBP010004207.1, read on the forward strand.
AGGCTGTCGAGCAGGATTCACACGGTAGGGAATTAAACTGAGCCTTGCACTATCTCCAGCCTGCATGTCGGATTCTACCCCGTACATCAGGCCTGGAGAAGCAACAAACATGCGAAAGTACTGCCATAGCCTAGTAAACAACTGCCTTGCACTGTCTCCACGAACAACATGCCTAGTGCCCTCCCACAACCCAGCCGAGACCGCAGCTTCTAACCTGTAGTCTCCCTCCTTCTCCACCTTCGTCCCTAGAACAGCCAGGTCATGAGAGGGACAATCAGTACCACCTGTGCAGTCACTCCCATAGTTCATTATTGCTAAGGCTTCCCCGCCGATACCGTACATGCGCACCCCCGCATTCCTTGTGACGACATCTGCCTGCTCAGCATCACCGCTTTTAGAGACATGGCCAGATACAGTCGGTCTATGGTAGGGCTGTTGCATTAGACTAGAGCAGCATTGGGAGGCTATGTGACGACCGGGCACATCACTCCACAGCCAACCTCACCAATCTGCTCAATGTCCTCCTTTTGACCACCACCCTTGGCAGCCATGGGTCGACCCTGACCTGGCAACCATGCCAAAGCCTCGTCGCCCACCTTGAACCACCGAAACAACGAGGCTAACGGTCTTTCAACATTCACGTGACCTGCTCGCGGAACATCTTGCACCGCCCGAGTTGTGAGACTCAGGGGCTCGGCACGACCAGTGGGGTATGAACCGAGCTGGTGCTGGAGTGCTGCACACTGCTGCTCAGGCAGGTGCTCCAGCGCTTCCACAGCCACCAGACTCGTGTCCCCCGCCCACTGCTCCGCCGAGACATGGCAATCCCTACTCTCCTCCACCTGTGCCCTACTGCCCCCCTCTCCTTCTCCACCTTGGCCGCGGCAGACCAACGCAGGGACAGTAGGCTGTTCAGGTGGTTGCCTCACAAACTCCTCCAACAGGTTCACATGACATGCTTCCCCGTCCTCGTGTTTGATCTCGACAGCACCATTACCACACTTCTGAACTTCCGGATCCTCCAACTGCAGTTTACAAATATCTGAGGGAACCAACCTGTCTAGATGCTTCCGAAGCAACCCAAGTCCTCCCCCAATATCAAACTGAGCAACCCTTTTTTCTCTCCGTGTGTAACGTTGCTGCCTCGGAGTCTCTTCCTGCCCTACCTCCTCACTAGCTGTGACAGGTCCTGGGGCCTCTCCAGACTCTAACATAGGTGCCAATACTGAATCACCCGGGAGAGCCGCCGAGTCAAAACTCTTAAAACCAACTCCAGCTTTAGCCTCCTCCTGTTGATCGTTCCTCCGCTGGTCTGAAGACGGAGGACTAGGCTGTGACACTTTAGCTGCCCGAGCTCGGGTGACAACACACGCCATGGGTTGTGTCTGGCACCGCTCGACCCACTCTTGCTCTTCCCCACTCACATCGGCCGGCCTCTCGGCAACGACTAAGGGTAGAACCTCAGAAGCGGGCATTGCAAAGTCGTTGCCGAGAAGAAGGTCGACGCCCTCCACTGGCAGTTTCTCCACAATCCCGACATCCAATTCACGTGCCACACCATCCACCTCCAACTCCAACCGCACCAGCGGGTATGACCGAGTTGCATTAATACCCTGCACCACTACCACCCGAGCCGCGTTTATAGGGTAGCCAGTCAAGTTTTTCATCAGAGTCTGGGAAGCACCTGTATCACGCAAGACCTCTACTCCATGCTTGCGCCCCGCCCACATCACGCAACCCCGCCCTCTATGGTCGCAAAAAACATCCTGAGCAGGGTTCGAGCCTCCCAGGTGCTTCTGCATTGGCTGTGCCTCAGCCTCTGACGAACTGCCCCGGGCAAACTCAGATGACTTCGGAGACACACCAATGTTGCAGGCCAAAGACACAGCTGCTGTAGGTGGTTTGCTAGGACAGACTCTTGCAAAGTGCCCCTTTTCATGACAATGATAACACTCCAACTCCCCTTTGGGCTTGCCTTGGTACTGGGAAGGGCCCGGCCCCTTCTTAAATGGGACGGTGCTAGTCTTGTGGTCAGTCTTGGTATCATGGCTCTTGTACTTGTTTGCATAAGGTATATCACTAACTCGGGGGGGTGGGGCGTCACGCCCCTTGTTACCTGCCTCACTACGCTGGGCAGACCCGCACCCACGAATTAGTGATAGCCGGAGGTCAGCCATCTCAGCTGCCTCCTGTAGAGTTTTTGGGTTCTTTTCTTTAATAGTTAAAGTCATTTCTGCACCAGTACACTTATAAAACTGCTCGAGCAGAAACAGCTCAGTCAACTGTTCGGCCGTCTCAGCTTTCTCAGAACGTGTCCAGTTTGTAAGTGCATCTTTTAAGTCCCGGGCATGTTCAAGAAAGGTCGCCTCCCTAGTCTTTGTAACACCCCGAAACTTCAATCGATATGTTTCCGGTTGCAACTCGTATGCCCGTAGGACAGCTCTCTTCAATTCTGGGTAGTCAATGCAAGACTCTAAAGGCAGTGCATCATAAGCCTTCAGACCCTTACCCGTAAGTCTTGAGGAGACTAGAGCTGCCCACTTCTCTTCAGGCCAATTATGCTCCCTACACTTCTTCTCAAAACGATTAAAAAATTCTGTGACTTCAGTTTCACTAAATACCGGCACCAATTTGACTAAGTGGGCCAAGGACTGTTCTCTTACTTGGCCCTCACGGCCCATCCGAGTCCCTGTCGACTCTGCACGAGTCTTATCTAAATCTAATTTAGCACAATATTTCTCTGAGTCGTACCTAAGCTCAGCCTCATGCCTCCTGGTCTCAGCCTCAATCTCCTGCTTCCTAGCCTCAGCCTCAATCTTAGCAAGCTCAAGTCTAAATACCATATCTGGAGACAGGCAGGAAGAGGGAGCTGCCACTACTGAAGGAGGGGGGGCAAAAACTGGGGAACCACCATGTGCACCACCCGAGGGCACTCCAATCTGCCAATTCTCATCCCTCTGTGGGAGAGTGCTAACCTCCGGTAACTGAGTGGACGGCACTGTGGGAGTCGAGTGAGAGGGGATCTGGGGAGGAACCCCCCCAAACGCCCTCTCCTCCGAAACCCCATGTCGCCCACGCAACACCCAGGAAATCAGCTCCCCCTTGGACATCCCTACTACATTGGAAATGCCCAAAACCTTGGCTATCAGGTGCAAGCCACAAACATCCACCCCAGTCAGCCTCTCCTCCGTCACGTGGTACCGCTTACTCACAAAAACTCTAGCATCCTCCTCACTGGTTACTAACGGCACACCTTCAAATGGCATCTCTCGCTCATCGTCAGTGCTAGTGCTCGACATACTGAAGTCCACAAAAAAATTCTCGAGACAAAAGTGTTAAACTTCCTATGCAAGCACTAATTACTAAATTAACTGGAGTCTCTTAAATGCTTTACTAATTGCCATACAAAAAAAATATTCTTCAATATGCACGCTAAAATACAAACAAACAAATGTTGTACAACTCTGCAAAAATTTATACTGTTCACAAAATCCTAAGCAAGGTCGCCATTTGTTACGACCTGGCACTCGGGTACACAAGGGCTCTCAATCAGGACTCGAGTACGGCTCGCTGCCACAACGGAAACACACGATCCCAAACCCTGAGTACTGCCAGCCGAACAAAAAACACCAATACCCTCCAGAGTTCGATCTGCTATAACGGGGTATACAAGAACTCGGTACTAGTGTTCAACAACAGACTAATAAAGAGACAGGAATTATCTAGTCTGGTCAACAATCAAACAATGAAGTAAGAAACAACAACACCAAAGAATAGTGTTGGCCGAAGCCGAAGTAATCCACCCTTGACTAAGAACTTAAGAAGTCCTCCACCCTCTACTTCGGATCGGCACTATTACGTTACGTTAATTAATAGTCCTTAAGCATCGAGCAAGGAATCTTCTGAAAAAGTTAGATGCTTCTCGGATGCTCGTAAGAAGTACGTATCGGATTTTGAACAGCAATTCAATAAGCAAAACACTGGCAATTAAATATTATTAAAGGTTTAAATTGGCATAAGAATAATTATAAGAATATGCAATAGTAAATGGCAAACATTAAAAAGAAGTACTCCGCAAATGCACCGGCAATAGCCTACTCGGATTGTGCTCGTGGGCCACTAATCACTAAAGTAGCTAAGCGTGCAACACATGAAATCAATAGTGCATAAACAATATCATACATAAGGAAAGCTTCAATACTATTCTGTATCTGCTTAATCGAGTAAAGTCTAGCTGGGATGTAGTAGGCTAGGAAACAATGGCTGAGCAAGCGGCTCGTAGCCTAGCGAGGTCCTTAAGGCTGTGCGGCCAAATTACGTTAATTGACGGGGTGCTCTCTTGAGAGATCCAGATCGCTAGTATCTGGTTCTCTCCTGGCGACCCTCTCAAAGTCAAAGCAAACGAGTTAGCACAGTGTTGGGTGGCAGAGGCAAAAGCCCTCACTCGCAACACAGTGCTAAACTCACAAGGTACACAGTCAGAAAGACCACCTAGGCTTCCCACGTCTCCGTTGCGATTGTACAGGTTCAACAAAATCTAGTACACATCGGAAATCACAACACCAGTAGCCCTATCCCAGTCTAGCATTACCTAGACCAGCAGAAAACAGGAACAATAATAATAACACACAGGGAAATGCATATACGAGTGCAACAAACATTAATCAATCCTATTCTAAGTTAACCCTTCCAAAATAGGCTATCTAATAGGCATATATCTCGTGAGAACTCAAGCGATAATACGTTGGCTGACTAGCTCTGCACCAACGGGACCATGGAAGTTAAAAAGGGTAGGGAAAAGAGGAGATAAGATTGTAAAGATAGTAGAGAAAGTTCACATCAGTCAGAAGAATATATATAGTTAGCAAGGGAAATGAGAAGTCGCTCTGCCTAATGAGTTCTGAAGAAAATGTGGCGAGACTTCCCTTTTTATACTCGGCCCTCTAGTGAGCCCAACGTGAACTACTAAGGACCGCCCACTGACAATCATTACGTAATTGCTCTCTCTCAATCTGGGATAGACAAAGGCTTTCCCACGCACTGAGGGGAGGGGGGGAGTGCTAGTGAGTTAGGCCCACCTCCCGCATGGCGCACCCACTGACCCCCATTACGTAATCTCTCTCTCTCCTCTCATCATTACAAATAAGTTTTATACACAATACTTATAACTAATGATATAAAATAGAACTCGTTGACTCAGATGAAAACAAAATACATATTCATAATACTTATAGTACAACGGCTCACATGAACTAAGTTAGGAAACTCTACATAGACTACAGCCAAAGTTCCTGCCCTGACGATCCTAGCGAGAGTGGGGCATGACTAGGCGTTCTGTACAGCATGCTCACACTGGACATGCGTCACACCTTTCGCCCTATTTATTTGCCTATATTAAGACCTTTTGTACCATTTATCCATCTAATCTAAGGGAATTATTCGCTAGCTGCCTGAACCATGCAACTAGAATGCAGCGTGTGTGTGTGTGCGTGTGTGTGTGTTGATGTATATATATGTGTATATAGGTGTGTGGTTAGTGCGAATGTGCCTTAATGTATCTGTGTGAGTATAAGTGGTGTGTGTGTGCATGTGCGTGTGTGTGTGTGTGTTGTGTGTGTGTGTGTATGCTACTCAGTTACTTGTTCGTCAAGGGGAATCCACGCAATGCGAGCTAAGCTCATCATTATCGCGCCTCCTTAACTGGGAATGTATTGCGTGAAATGCATGTTAAGTGTTTTATGTACTGTTGGAATGGCTGTGGATGTGTGTGTAGTCTGTATTTAGCCAATTGGCGACATCGGAAACGAAGGCTTAGGGTGGATCTGTATGGTACCATTCTCACTATAGACGGTACCGTCTCGCCCGAAGGCTTAGGTAGCCATCAGCTTAGGTGAACCATATGATACCCATCTCGCCTTGTACCATTTTTGCCAACCCCAGATGGGACGTCACAACGTCGTCCACTTATTCCAGGTACCTATTTACAGCTAGGTGAACTGAGGCTAACACATGAAAGGAGACAAGCCCAATTTGTCTCCGCCCGGCCGGGGATTGAACCCCCGACCCCTCGTGTGTGAGACGAGAGCTCTACCTACTAGGCTACGGGCTGTGTGTGTGTGTGTGTGTGTGTGTGTGTGTGTGTGTGTGTGTGTGTGAGACATCTGTTACACCAGACCCACAGTTCCTGTTGGCCCTGTCATTTCCATGCAGGGCCCCACACGTATATATACAATAAACGTTGTTGTCTTTAACACTTTCAATGTATTGAGGCTTTTTCTATATTTGTCTTGCTATCAGTACACGATTGTATCCACCTGTTGGAGTCAGATAGGTTCCTGCCACATACTGTATATACATTGGACGTAGTATATGTTAACTCTTTCAATATAATGGCAGCTCTCTACCTATTGTTCCGAACAGTACTAGACGATTATATCCACCTTACGAGAAAGCAGTGTTTTATCTTATACAGGCCTATGTTGGACGGAGGTGTTCTTAACCTCTCAAACGGTGACACAGTTCTGCATATTGTTTTATAGTAATGTAAATTATTGAAAAAAGTACCAGCATTTAGGAAATATCTTACCGCCCATTGGGTTAAACAACTTGTCCATTCAGCTAATAGAAATTCCTGCAAAATGTATAAAGATAAAAATATGGACGCTCATTCTCCACTGTACATTGATAAAACCAGTCTTTTACGTTTGTTTATATAATAGTATTTTTTTATTATTAGATCCCTATGTTTGTATCCTGCTACATATATTGCTTTGCCACATTTTGCAACACATTTATTTAGAGAATGTTGTGTATGTTGTTTATTTTGTAAGGGAAGCTTTGCTATGTAGATTCTAGTTTAAAACGTATTTTCATTGCACGGGATTCGTTTTCAACATCTATTCTTTCTTTACGTAGAAATATACGCGGCATAAAATAATAGTTTTTTACTTATAATATATACGGTATATATATGTATATAATTTTTCTACCACGTAAGTATTTCCAATGATTGTTTATAATATTACATACGATCCTATTTCCAAGTTCGTGTTCAAAATCGGAAAATTGGTTCGTGGGAAACAAGTTCGAAGGATTTTCGAACTTATTTCCGAATTTCGAATTTAATACCGAGTGGATATTTTCGAACATAATTCCAATTAACACTTTTCGAACATAATTCAAACTAAACAAAATCGAACTAAATTCCAACAACCTAGTTTTTGGCCTTTTCGAACTTATTGACGTTTACTTGGAAATAAATTCGAAAACGTACCTGTTTCATACCCTGCACTATCAACACGTACTTATTACCACGTGCGTATTTCCAACTAAATTTGTTAATATTACATACGATCCTATTTCCAAGTATGTATGTATGTATGTGTACATATTTCCAAGTCCCTGTTTAAAATCGGAAAATTGGTTCGTGGGAAACAAGTTCGCAGGTTTGCCAACCTATTTACACGTACCTATTTCCCAAAAACTATCGCGAACTTATTGTACACGTACCACTTTCTCCCTCCCGTATTAGATAGCCTGGTGTTTGACAAAGTATACGGGCCAATAATATATACATAGCTTTAATAACGTTCCATTTTAACATAAGTATTTTGGGATGCGGGTATTTCCCCCTATCATTACCTGAGCTCTCACGATAAAATACGGGTAATACTGATGCAAATTTCGCACATGCAGTAATTATTATTATTATTGTTATTATTATTATTATTTGTATTATTTATGTTTATTATTATTGGTGTTTTTTCGGCATTGGAATTAATTTCTATGATATTATTTTGTTAATAATGGCTATAGTGATCATCCATAATTATTCACAACCAACACCCATTGAAGTAATATAATATCCTAGCTGTTTCTATCTGTTGAATGTGGATATTCTCGTTGAGCAAATGTATAAGCGTTAAAATCTGCTCAGTCAGCATGCACACCCCATTTCAAACCATTTATTACATTACTCGAACGAAATGTCTGTAATAATCCTCATCTGTGAGCACGCCTATTGCCCGAATATAATGGCTTGGAATTGCAATTGCTGTGTTTCCGGCCAACTCGAATTTCAGCATGATGACCGATAATGTTCCACCAATGTTAAGGGGGGTCACCGGCTTGTTTTTAGCTTTCTCTCATTTTCTCTCTTTCCCTGGCTTGTATCCATTCTGCCCCATTCAGCCAACTGTTTTAAGACCTTTATCCCCATCCAGGTGTCGATTTCTTCCTGGCGAGCGATAGCGGGCCAGCATTGTATGGAGAAATCCGGCTTCAACGGAGACATTTTTCTATCGAAAAATTTACAAATTTAGCTTGCTGTCAAAACAAAAAAATATATATGCCAGCTCGCTACCGCTCGCCAGGAAAATATTGACACCTGGATGGAGGTAAACGTCTTAAAACAGTAGGCTGAATGGGGCTGAATGGATACAAGCCAAAGAGAGAGGGAGAGAAAGAGAAAAACAGCGAGGTGGGCCCCCTTAAATGACTCACCGTTATGTTCCTGCTATTCAGTAAATTCCTTCACTACAGTATATATGTGCTTATTTCAGTAAATATATATATATATATATATATATATATATATATATATATATATATATATATATATATATACAGTATATATATATATATATACTGTATGTGTAAGTGTATCCGTTTACAAATGATTGGGCGTGTCTGTGTGTGTGTGTCCCTCTGTGCGAGTGTATATGTGTGACTCTATACACGAACGTTTGTGTGTGTGTGTGTGTTTGCACAAATATCCTACACACAGGCAGCAATGACAAACAGGTTGTCAATATTCCACCAGTCTGTTGATGGTGGTACTATTCTGTGTGGTAAGGGGGGGGGGGGTCATTACGGCTTTTATGGCCTATATTTCGGAAATGTTCTATGCACTTTGATCATTGGAATGCAGGTCTGTATGTGGCTTTCATGAATGTGGCTACTGAAAGTGTATTTGGAACAACCATATTTGTTTTTGTTATCCCACTATTATACTTCATCCTGTTTAATGTGAAATATATGTAAAGCAATAATCTTGGCTTAACCCACTCACCCCCATTACGTAATTTTCATCATATTTTGGTTAAAATAAGGTGATTATCTTTAGTCTATGATCTACCTCTACGAGTCAAATGGGTAAATACTATCTGAATAAACCCTCTTACTAGCATACCGGTACCTCTTTCTTAAGCTGCATACAATCATCTAACGTTAGCCAGAATCAAAGGTAAAAAGGTGTCATGGGCTGAAGGGGTTAATTAATGGTGATGGTTGGATGAGCTAAGGTTCCGCTGTAATCCCAAACTTACCTCCGGGCTAAGTTTCCAGCGCAGGAGGCCCACATCATATACCCTTCAGAATGTTTGTGGCGGCGTAAACTCCTTATTGCCGGGAGATAGCGCAAAACTGTCACCATCAACATTTGTGGGGAGAATATTATGTATATACATTTCTATATATATATTATTTGTTTTCTTTTTAGTGACCCAATAATGAGCTTAAAGGGGGATGGCGTATTAATGTGCTTATATATATATATATATATATATATATATATATATATATAATCGCTTAAACTTACCCAGAATATGAGTGAAATGACACGTCCACCTACGGAGAAGAACACGTCTTCTCACGTCTCAGTGCATATATTATATGTTTACGTAACTTCGTACCCAACTATTTTCCCATTCCTTGAACAAGTTGAAGAGGAAATTGAGAAGACATTGTGTCCACTACACCATGTAGTAAGTCCCTTTGGAGAACTCATCTTTTGAGAGTACAGCAATATGACAGCTCTTGCAGAGGTAAATATCTGAGAAACCTAGATAAATGAATTGTGCTGACAATATGTTGGGTACACAGTATTGTCACCTAGTGTGTGTGTGTGTGTGTGTGGGGTGGGGGGGGGGGGGTGAGCAAGCGTTCACGAGAGAAGCAGGGGAACCATTTATACAACCAGCCTTATCTCTGTTGCCAAAAAAATTGTTCCCCGATTTCCTGCTGGACCGCTTGTGAAGGAGAGCCGCGTCCGAGCTCCTAAAACCTTTGTTATAATGCTGCCTTCACCCGAGACAATCTTACCATGGTGTGTGTCTCTGTGTGTGTGTGTGTGTTCATCCTTTATAATGCTGCACTCACCCGAAAATATCCTGCCAGGTTGTTGGCTGGTGAGTGTGTGTGTGTGTGTACTGGCAGAGTAATTGTGGGGTTGTAAGTAAAATACACTAAACAAATAACATTCCTATATTCCCCTCTAGATACACACTCTCACTATTGTTCAGCCTCTCACTCGCAGCTGTCGGCCTGTCCTTTCCTTTTGACCAAGTAATATTTTCCATTTACATTTCAGATACAGTCCTTGCATATATTCAGACACTCGACTGTAACCAAAAGTGTTTTATCATGTTTGTTGTTGTTCATGTATTTGTATGTGTTTGCTGTATGTTTTTCAATATATACCCTCAGTAATTTCTAAACCATTCGCAAGCCTAATAATTATATATTAGTCTCTAGTTCTTCGAAATGTTTATTATATTTAATCTTTTGTTTTGATTGCGGATACATGGCTTTAGATATTCAAGCTTATCTTTAGTCTAACGTGCACCAAATTATTTCATATATTTTGGTTATAAATCTATTTTCCTTCGGCTTTTGACATAATTATGCCATCACTAATATTCCGCCAACATTCTTCTCCGGCTCCATCCACGTACAGTTGGTCATATAAGTTATGTTCCTCTCCGTGATATTATACATAGACATATAATGAACATGACTGAATTAAGAGTGTAGTTTATTGTGCAGTGGTTAACTTATCTGATTAGTCAACGGATAATACAGAGAAACCCCTACTCACAAATCATTCACACTATTTTACTTTCATACATCAGATCACGAAGAGGAACAGAACTGATGTGGGTAACTGTACATTTCTCTATTAAATCTGGCTCCTTGACCCCGTTGGCCTTTTTATACACATCTTGATTCGCCTTGATTTGTTTGACCTTTTATTTTTATATTGTATTTTTGTAATTTGCTCCGGGCTTTTCCTAACTCGACCATGTATCTGTCATATCTACTACTGGGCCCCTCTAAGGTTCATGTATGGCTTTAATGCCTTACAATTGGAATTTCCTTTCTTAAGACCCTCCCCTCCTAAGTGATTTTGTTTTTCTGTACGCCTCTCCTTTCTCTCTCTCTCTCTCTCTCTCTCTCTCTCTCTCTCTCTCTCTCTCTCTCTCTCTCTCTCTCTCTCTCTCTCTCTCTCTCTCTCTCTCTCTCTCTCTCTCTCTCTCTCTCTCTCATATATATATATATATATATATCGGAGATTCCATTACATCTTTTGAGACTTCAAAATGTATCTGAAATAAACCTTTTAGTACCGGTGCTTCCTTTTAACTTTCTTTTGGCTACTATTAGACGCTTTTATTCAATTAAAAAAAAAGGTACTCCAACAATGAATAGGCTTCGAACTATCTCACTTAACCTCTTCTACTAACACATATCCTTCTTAAACTGCGTAAAAACGTCTCAATAAAGCTAGAATAAAATTACAAAGACCTCGCCGGTACAAAAAGGAATTAACGGGAGATTCCACTGGAGATATTTTTTCTGGACCTCTTTCTCCTTCATGTTTAGCCCCATTGCTTTTGAGATTTTAAGACGTTCACCCTAATATTTTGGTGATTTTAAGAACTTTCGCCCCAGTTCTGTCAATTTTAAGACCTTTCTAATCTATTTAGATGTCGATAGCGAGCCTGCAATTTAAGAGGAACCGGTCTTTGGCCGGGAACATTTTCTACCGAAAAATGTACACATTTATCTTGAAAGGGGGTCTAGGGGACGTCTTTTTAAGCTTGATGGAGGTCTAGGGAACACATTAAAACCTCCCCTTAAAGACCGCCACAGCATCAACTTCATTACAGTATGCGAGTTCTATATAGAGTCTGTTTGATCTATATTGCACGCTCGTTGTTTACAGTGCCGGCCTGTGTTCTTGGTATCCCACTAACATTCCAAAACTCTCATCCATCTCATTTTGCCCCAGCATAATATCCTTCCTCCCCTCTTGCCCAATGTTCACCCCATTAGTTTGGCGATTTTAAGACATTTCACCCAATTTCTGTCAATTTTAAGACCATTCTGCTATATAGATGTCGATTTTTCGCGAGCCTGTAATTTAAGAAGAACCTGCCTTTGGCCGGGAAATTTTTCTACCGAAAAATGTACAAATTTACCTTGAAAGGGGGTCTTGGGGGTGTAATTTTAAGTTTGATGGAGGTCTAGGGAGGAAACTAAAAAAAATAATAGAAAGATAAAAGAATCAGCAAATAAATACGGCCATCCCCCATTAAAGACCACAACTACATCAGCTTTATTACAGTATATTAGTCCTATATTGCACGTTCACATATTACAGTGCCGGCCTTTTCTTGCTAACATTCCGAAACTGCCATCCATCTCTTTTTGCCCCAACATAATATCCTTCCTCTCCTCTTGCCCAACATAATATCCTTCCTCTCCTCTTGCCCAACATAATATCCTTCCTCTCCTCTTGCCCAACATAATATCCTTCCTCTCCTCTTGCCCAACATAATATCCTTCCTCTCCCCTTGCCCAACATAATATCCTTCCTCTCCTCTTGCCCAACATAATATCCTTCCTCTCCTCTTGCCCAACATAATATCCTTCCTCTCCTCTTGCCCAACATAATATCCTTCCTCTCCTCTTGCCCAACATAATATCCTTCCTCTCCTCTTGCCCAACATAATATCCTTCCTCTCCTCTTGCCCAACATAATATCCTTCCTCTCCTCTTGCCCAACATAATATCCTTCCTCTCCTCTTGCCCAACATAATATCCTTCCTCTCCTCTTGCCCAACATAATATCCTTCCTCTCTTCTTGCCCAACATAATATCCTTCCTCTCCTCTTGCCCAACATAATATCCTTCCTCTCCTCTTGCCCAACATAATATCCTTCCTCTCCTCTTGCCCAACATAATATCCTTCCTCTCCTCTTGCCCAACATAATATCCTTCCTCTCCTCTTGCCCAACATAATATCCTTCCTCTCCTCTTGCCCAACATAATATCCTTCCTCTCCTCTTGCCCAACATAATATCCTTCCTCTCCTCTTGCCCAACATAATATCCTTCCTCTCCTCTTGCCCAACATAATATCCTTCCTCTCCTCTTGCCCAACATAATATCCTTCCTCTCCTCTTGCCCAACATAATATCCTTCCTCTCCTCTTGCCCAACATAATATCCTTCCTCTCCTCTTGCCCAACATAATATCCTTCCTCTCCTCTTGCCCAACATAATATCCTTCCTCTCCTCTTGCCCAACATAATATCCTTCCTCTCCCCTTGCCCAACGTATTTTATAGAATTATATTTCCGTTTCCTCTTGGAGAAAGAGAACAGTTTTCTGTTAGAACCGTTTCCATAGTTACTCGTACGTGTATTTTTTGTTATGAGATAATTACCTCCGCCAATGAAGTTAGACGGAGCTTATGATTTTGCCTCGCATTGTCTGTTGTAATGTGTGCCTCTAAATAGGATATCTCACAAAGTTATGCACTCATTTCCACTAAATTTGGTGGGCAGATAGGATATGCGCTATGAACTGATTTCCAAAAGGTCTAGTGTGCAGATACGATATGCGCCAAGGAAAAGGTTATTCAATTTAGGAGGCGATCCAGAGATTTTTGCGAAATTTGGTGGGCAGATCCAGAATAAATGTTAGCCCTATGATACTAATGGTAAAGAGCCAGCCAGTCTAGGCGGAGGTATGCGCTCTGCCGAGTGCCCCTTTAGTTAATCAAGAATGTTGTGGTTTGCTCATGTTTTTCCACAGTCTGTTTAATGTTTTGTTCTGTGCAGGCTCTTCAAGTTTTTAGTTGTTGTTTTGGGGTAATAATATCTGGTGGGGCTTATATTGTAAATCTTTAGACTCGCCCGTTCTGAAACTTAATCCAGAAAATAGATAAGACAGAAGGGAACAGTTATGTTTGTGTTCTTAGGACTTCTTTTCACCACCCAAAATCCTCCTCTGGAAGCTGTTGATAACTTCAATATAACTTTCCCTTGCTACTTAATTGGTGTTTGTAGAAGCTGTTAACCACATCCTGTAAGGGGATAGTACTTCTTTTTTGGTCTATACATTTATCTATTAATTGGTTGTTTTGTGTTTCCTCGCTAGACCTCCATCAATCTTTAAAAAAAAAAAAAAAAAAAAAACTCTAGACCCCGTTTCAAGATACATGTTTACATTTTTCGGGAATAACATTTTCCTTCTTAGACTATAGACTCGCAATCGCTCGCCTGGAAAAAAATCGACATCTAAATGGCAAGAAATGTCTTAATATTGACAAATATATGGGGCAAAAGGTCTCAAAATCGCCAAACTACTGGCAAGAACGTCTTAAAATCTCAAAAACAAATATGCTAAACTAGAGGGAGAAGGGGGTCCAGAAAAAGCAAGTACCTCCCCCTTAAAATGAAATAAAACGGGAATATAGTTTGTGCCACTTCTGAACTCCCCACAAGTAGGAATAATGCCGCCGTTATTTCCACCAGAGCGCGCTTAGCTTTGTGCGGAACGTAAGGATAATATAATAGAGCAATTGGGAAACAACAGAGAGACTATATCGGTCAAAATCTGGCAATGGTAGAAGAAATTGGCCCTCCGAGCGGTTGGGGAGTGTGGTAGAGGGAAAGGGGACGATTGATATGTTGATAATGTTATGTGTTAGAGTAGGTGGTCCTTTATCGCTTTGAAGATTATGCCGAGTGTTTACATTATATTCTGGCTATTACTAGACGACCCCCTTGCCACATGACTCGTTACCGCCGTTTGGGGGCTTCCGGGCTTGTAGGTGGGGCGGCCAAGGTTCTTGGCCGCTCTCCCTATCACCTCCAACTAATTTTGTCATGTCCTTTTCTTTCTCCTCCTTTCTAGTTTTCGTTTTTCCCTCTTCCGCTTTCTCCTGGGGCTGCCATCCGAGGCCGGTCTCCCACCCTTGAACTTTTGTGGTCCCGTCCCTCCCTTCCCTTCCGGTTCACTTCCCTGTTTGCTTCCTTCCTTTCTCTTTAACTGCTTCGGAGGTTCTAGTTTCCTTAGGGCTTCGCCTTGGTGTCTCTGATCACTGCTGAGTTGGCAGAGTCCACCTGGCGACAGGTGCTGCCGGCCAGGGCTCGCAAGGCTCGTTGCTGGAGGATAGGCACTATAGGGTTGCTTTGGGGTTTCTGACTCTCTTCTCTCTTCCCAGTGAGTGTGTCAGGTGACTACGCCGGCCCCGTTCTCCGTGGGACAAAGCTGCAGGACAAATGCCCGGGTTGTACAAGGTCCCTAGCTCAAAGCCGAGACCTGTCCCATCTCAATTGGCCGCATTCTGGGTTTCGTGGCCCTGCGGAGGTCTTTCTCACTTTCGTTGCCAGGGGCACCTGGTAACCGCAGTATCTTCTTCCATGCTTTACCCCCTTTTCTCTTGCTAATGTGACGACTTATGCTTTTTTCCCTGTTCTTCCCTGTTTATGGCTTCTGCTTTAGTGGTTCCGGTGAGTGAGCCCCTTGTGGCATGCAGCCTGCCACTTGGGGGTCTGTTGTCTGGCTGTCAGTCCGGTTCACCGCGGGAGCACGGTGAGTCGGGGATGGTTTTGGGTGCTCTCGACCGGCCCGCTGAACTATCCCTCGGTCGTCGCTCGTCCCTCTCGTCCATTACCGTTCCGAATCCTTCTCCTACCCTTCCGTCTTCGTCACGTCTTTCTCCGCCCTCCACTACCCAGGATTTCATCTCCTCTCCTGTAGTTATTTCTGCGTCTTCCTCTTCTTCCTCTTCTCCCTCTAGTCTTGTCACCCTCGACCCTTTTCTGCCCTCCCTCCCTCGTTCTCTTTCCTCTTCTTCTCCAGTTTCGTCCTCTTCTCGTCCTCGCTCCTCGGTCCTCCCTCTGTCCTCTCTCTTTGCACCTCCTTCCTTTACTAAGTTTTTCTCCATCCCTGTTTCTGCGCCTCTAGCCGGTGATGACCTCCTCTTCCACCTGCGTCTCCTTCAACAGGTGGGAAAGGACGTCACCTTCCACTCCCGCCATGATGCCTCCCGTCTTGTTACCGTCCAAAACGAACTTCAGGCTACTGCTATGTCCTCTTTCGTCGATTGTTCTGGCACCCCCATCCCGGCTCAAAAAGATCAACGACTCAACTCCTGTACAGGGACTGTCCTGATCCCCGCTTCCATCCGTCTCGGGGGTCGTCCTTTCGCGGATTGCGCCGACCTCGTCAAGGACATCGTTGTCGCTCAAGACCACAAGGTGGTTAGTGTGGTGTGCTACACTATCCCTCCTCGCGACCTTCGCCGCCATCCCGCTAACATTGCTAAGATCTCTTTTGATGGACTTTCCCTTCCTGCCCATGTTATTGTCGGTGGTACTCGCCTCCCCGTGACTGCGTCTCTTCCCCGTCCACTCCAGTGTCGCAGCTGCTGGCGTTTCGGCCACCCGGCTAAGTTCTGCCGTACAGCCGCTGAGAGCCCACTCTGCCCGCGCTGTGCGCAGTCCGGACATGCCGTTGGCGAATGTCAGTCAACGTCCCAGTTCTGCCTTAATTGCCGCGGGTCTCATTCGGCCGACTCTAAGATTTGCCCCGTTCATCTGTTCGAGTCTGAGGTTGCTGTCCTCAAAGCGAGACACGGCCTTACGCTCACCGCAGCCCGCCAAGAGGCTCGTCGCTTGGGCTTCACCCCTCAGTCATTTTCCAAGACTCTGTCTCCTCCCTCCTCTTCTTTGCCTCCCTCTACCACGCCCCCCCCTTTTTCTGGTTCCTCGGTTCCTTCCACCGCCTCCGCTCCCTCCGTCCCCCCGGTCGCACCAGTTTCGTCATCTGCCTCCCTTCCTTCTACCGGTGCTTCTCCTGGATTTTCTCCTTCCTCCTCTTCAGTCTCCTCCGTTCGTCCTTCCGTCTCTTCCTTTTCTGTCCCTTTGTCTAACACTTTCTCTGTTCTCAGTCCTTCTCCTACTTCTGCCCCTTCCTCTTGCTCTCTTCCTTGTTCCTCCTCTTCTAGTCTCCCTCCACGCTCTCACCGTTCCAAGCCTCCCCCCCGTTCTCCGTCATCTTCCTCTTCTAGTCGCCCCAAATCTCCTACTCGCTCTAAACTTCCCTTCTCCTCTACCAAACGGGCTCCTGTGCTCCGTTCTTCCTCGCCCGCTTCCTCTTTTAAACGTAAGGGTGGTCTCCGTGATGTGCGGTGCTCAAGTCCCTGCGAGAAGAAGAAGAAGTCGCCTCCTTCTCCTTCTGTTTCCCTTTCTCCTCTCTCCGTCCAGTCTCCTCCTCCTCCCGTCCCTGCATCCCTAGATTTCTCCTACGAAACCCTACCTCAGATTGACGAATTTATCCGTTCTTCCCACCCACCACCTTCTACTGTTCACGCCGAAGTTCATCCTACCCCCTCTTCTCTCCCCCCTACCCCTCTCCCGCCTTCCCCTCTCCCGCCTTCCCCTGCCCCGTCCTCTTCCTCCACTCCCCCTTCTGGCCTTCCTCCGGGCCCTCCTCCTCTTGCTCCTCCTGACCCTCCCCCTCTTCCTTCTCCTGCCCTTACCCCCTCCTTCTCTTCCCACCCGCCGTACGTCCTTCCTCCCTCTTCCGGCCCTCCTCCTTCCTCTCCTCTTTCTCTGTTAGACCTCCCTATGCCCCCCGGTTTCCAGTCTTCCCCTTCAACGTCTTCTCCAATTCCTGCTCTTATTTCCCATCGTTAGCCTCTCTTGGCTATATTTTCCACCCACGGTGTTACCTGTATTTTGTAAATATGTTGTATATAGTGTACGTCTTTTCTTCCCTCTTGTACGCGTCTTCTTTTTAATCTTTTTTGTCTTTATAATGTCCATTTTACAATGGAACATTCGTAGTTTTGCAGCACATCGTGTTGATCTTCGTTACCTTATCTCTAGGTTTAGCCCACTTGTTATTAGTTTACAAGAATCGCGTTTATCTAATGCCCCCTCCCCAATTCCTTTTTACTCCTATATAAGTTCTCCCCATTCCCAGTATGCTACTTGCCTCCTCATACATCTAGATGTCCCAGTGTCTCAGTTAACTATCCGTACCTCTCTTAAATGCACGCTTGCCAGAGTGTTCCTTTCCTGCTGGCTTACAGTAGTTTCCATATACCTTTCCCCCTCGATCCCGCTCGATGTTCCAGAATTAAACTGGATCCTTTCTCTATTACCTCCACCTTTCCTCCTTTTAGGGGATTTTAATTGAAGGCATTCCCTGTGGGGTGACTCTACCGTTAATACACGGGGTCGTTCCCTTGAGGCTCTGATTCGTACACACGATTTATTTCTTTTAAACACTGGTTCCTCTACGCATTTTGATAGCGGCACCCGTACCTTCTCATGTATTGACTTGTCTCTGTGTTCCCCTACACTATCCTTGGATTTTACTTGGAAGGTCTTTAATGATTACTGTGCGACTGACCACTTCCCGATTGTCCTCTCCCCTACGTCTTACTCCCCAGTGCCACGCCCTCCCCGTTGGTGTTTCGATCGTGCCGACTGGACATCTTTCGCTGATCTCGCCGTTCCGTCTAATCCGACCGCTGCTTTCCCGGACCCTGATGCCATGCTTACCAGTTTCCTGATGTTTGTGCTCCATGCTGCCTATACTTGTATTCCACGCACCACTCGGAGTATGTCTTCTAAGTGTGTACCGTGGTGGACTGCTCAGTGCACTTCGGCTTTACGCAATAAAAGAGCCAAGTGGAAGAGTTTCCGTCGGAAAAAAGGCTCTCCATATGAGCGGGATGCGTATACTCTTTTTCAAACAGGCTAATGCCGTCTTCCGTCGTACAATCCGCTCTGCTAAAAAATCTAGCTGGATGTCGTATGCCTCTACTATCAACGCAGATACACCTGTTCCGCAAGTCTCGGCTCGCGTCAGGAAGATTGCAGGGAAACATGCGCCTACGCCGGCCCCTGTCCTCCATACCAACACTGGCATTGTGGGCGATCCGTCTCTGGTGGCCAATATGTTGGGACAACATTTCAGTGATGTTAGCACTGGCTCCCATCTCCCGCCCTCCTTCCAGATGCATAAACGCCGTTCTGAACTTAGGCGACTTGACTTCGCCTTATCATCTGATCAGTTTTTCAATGCCCCCTTCTCCCGGGCTGAGCTTGAGTCTAGCCTGGGAGCCTGTAAGGATACATGTGAAGGCCCTGACGGTGTCCATTACTTGATGCTGAAGCACTTATCTCCACCTGCGCTTGGCTTTCTCTTGTCCATCTACAACCGTCTGTGGTCCACAGGCTTTTTTCCGGCTGGGTGGAGACATGCCATCCTTTTCCCATTCCTTAAGCCGGGTAAGTCGGGCCATGCACCAGCAGATTACCGTCCCATTGCCCTGGTCAGTTGTGTCGGCAAATTATTAGAACGCATGGTTCACTCCCGCTTAATGTGGCTCCTGGAATCAAGAAGCATCCTGTCACCTTTTCAATATGGCTTTCGCAAGGGCCGTAGTACTTTGGACCCATTATTGAGATTGGCGACTTCTATCCGCGATGCCTTTTCGGACACTAAGTCGGTTTTAGCTGTATTCTTCGATCTTGAAAAAGCGTATGATACTGCCTGGAAATACAACATCCTTCGTACCCTTTTACGTTCTGGTGTGTCTGGCAACATGGCGGTATTCTTGCAGAACTTTCTCCGTGATCGTACTTTCCGAGTCAAGCTTCAGAATACATTCTCACGAACATACCCCCAACACGACGGTGTCCCACAGGGTTGTGTTCTTAGTACCATCCTTTTTATCCTAGCTATTAATGGTATTATTTCTTCCCTCCCTCTTGGTGTCCGTGCTTCTTTGTATGTGGACGACTTCGCTATTTACGCTGTGGGTTTGGATATCGCTGCCCTACAACATCTCATTCAGCGGGCCATTGATGCAGCTGCGCAGTGGGCTACGGCCCATGGTTTTCGGTTTTCGCCCTCGAAATCTTGTGCCGTCGTCTTCACAAAACGCCATACAGTCCCGCATCCTGTTCTTACGTTGTATAACCGCCCTCTGCCTTACAGGTCCTCAGCTCCATTCTTGGGTCTCATTTTCGATACTCGGTTGACATGGTACCCGCACATTACTTCGTTACTGACCTCCACCACCCGACGGCTTCAACTCTTACAAACCCTTAGCCACTTGTCTTGGGGTGCGGACCGGACGACTCTTCTGCGCCTCCATACAACGCTTATTCTCTCCAAGATCGATTATGGCTGCCAGGTATATGCCTCCGCTGCGCGTACAAACCTTAAGCGCCTAGACTCCCTTCACCATCACGGTCTGCGCTTGTCGCTAGGGGCTTTTCGCTCTACTCCGGTTATTAGCCTTTATGCTGAGTCGGGTGTCCCACCGCTATCATCCAGGCGGGATAAACTGACCCTTCGATGTCATCTTCGCCTTCTGCAACACAGTTCGGCTGGTTTTCCTCCCACGGCTTGCGGCTTAGCCCCATCAGTGTCTGCTACTTCGTTCCCCGGTCGGGTCTCTGCTTTACTGGCCTCCTTCTCTTTTCCCATTCCATCGGTGCTACCCCTCCGACAGTCGGAGTTCCCCCCATGGCTACTCCCTCGCCCTACCGTTTGTACAGCTGCCCTCCCCCCCTCTAAGGCCTCTTCAACCCCACAGTTGCTTTATGCTCAGTTTACGGAACATCTGCTACGCCACTCTTCAGCCGTTCCAGTGTACACTGATGGTTCCAAGACCTCCGCCGGTACAGGGTTTGCGGTTGTGTTCCCGGACCGGACCTTCCAACGTCACATCCAATCATGTGCTAGTGTCTTTACGGCCGAGTTATTTGCTATTTTATTTGCCCTACGTACTATTTTTTGTTCACACCTGCATACCTTTGTAATTTTTAGTGACTCCCTTAGTGCTCTTCAGAGTATTCAGTCTCTTCCCGCTGTTAACCCCTTAGTGCTGGAGATTCAAGAATGGTTGTTCCGCATCGCTACTAAATTGAAGTCCCTGTCTTTCTGTTGGGTCCCGAGTCATGTTGGTGTGCCTGGCAATGAGCGGGTTGATTTTTTCGCCCGCTCTGCTATTACCTCTCACCGACTCGTGCCACGACGTATTCCTGCATCTGATTACTTCCCTCGTGTTACTCAATTACTACGTCAGCGCTGGCAGGACGAATGGACCTCCATGAGGGTGTCTGATGTCAAACTGCGTTCTGTCAAACCTTCCGTCCTCCCTTGGAAGTCTTCCTCTCATCGCAATCGTCGATGGGAGACCGCTCTAGCCCGTCTTCGGCTCGGCCACACCAGGCTCACGCATGGTCATTTGATGTCCTGTGATGTCCCCACGCTCTGTCCTTGCTGCCATATTCCAGTGTCTGTCCAGCATCTCCTGATCGACTGTCCGCGTTTCTCCAATGCCCGACGGCAGGCATTCCCCTTCATATCCTCCCTTAATCGCCCCCTTGTCTTAGCCGATTTGCTCGGAGAGTCCCCCACTTTCTCCCTCCCACATCTTATGCGGTTTCTCCTCCATACCCGTCTCCTTCAGCTTCTTTAATTAGTGTTTCCTAGTCTTCTTCTCCTCTACTCCGTCGTGCGCCCTGCCCCACAACACCTCCGATGTTTTTTTTTTTTTTTTCCACAAAGTTTCTTTTGGTGCCACATAGTCTTTTTAGGCTTGGTGCGAATCCCTATTTTAATAATAATATTACTAGACGATTTTATGCAGCTATCTCTCTCTCTGTATATCTCTCTCTTTTTGTTTGTGTGTTTGTTTCTTTGTGTGTGTGTGTGTGTGTGTGTTGGCATTGTAACAGTCAATGTCTAAAAGCGCTTAGTATTTGATCTCTTCGACAAGGATGACTAATAAAAGAAGTATTTATAAATCACATAGGAATTCATTAAATTGTTCGTTGAAAATATTAGCTTTGGAGTCAAAGTTATGTAAATCTATATCCATATATCTATTGTCAGACGCCTCAATACCCACGGGGGGTGGACACAAATGAATCGCCTCCATGCTCCTCTGGCATCCGTCAGCCCTTCTCCCACTTTCCCTCATATTCCATCCTTTCATCTCATTCTCGGTCTACCTCTCCCTCTCTGCCAGTCAACCTCATTTTCATACATTCTTTTATTAGCATCGTATATGAGCATTATAGTTTAGCCATTTTGTGAACGATGAAGAGTGCTTAGACTCCGCAACCTATGGTCACTCTAATGTATTGAGGTAATTTACCCATCTATTGAACGTATGAAATGTAATCTTTACATATATATATATATATATATATATATATATATATATATATATATATATATTTAGTAAATATATATTCTATTCTTATTGTCGAACAATGAATATATTCTACTTGAAGTTAGTGAGTAACACAATATGGGTTATTATGTAGTAGTC